>OMNM01005679.1:6371-26860 GCA_900302745.1 Parablennius parvicornis
AGAGATTGAGCACATGAAAGGTCAAATGATACAGAGAAAATCCCGACATGAGCCATGGAGCTTCCGATGGAGAAATAAACGCATCCGTTATGGATAACTTCAATTCCTTGAGGTGACTGTCAAGTTCTGCTAAACTAAATGCCCCCATGCGAAAGGTCGCTTTCTCTGCAGGACACACAATTGGTGACAAATGAGCTAATTGAGCGAATGCAAAGTTGAGAGGCACACTTGGTGCTTTTTGTACTGATGAAATTAGGGAGTGTGGTGGTGGCGGTGCAGTGGAGGATGGGGGGCTGTTGCCAAAGCCACAGACAACACAGTGAAGGTTCAATCAGCCCGCTGCCAGAAAAGAAAACACATGTGAGAGAAGGGGGTTGGCTCCGCTCCAAGTACCAACTGGCCCATCTAAAAGTCCTGATGAATTTACATCAGCCCTGGGGCTTTGCACCTGCTGGTGATCCAGTTCATTTTCCGTCCACCTGCTCCAGCACATTGACTGACCCCTTCCCTTCCTCTGCCAGGCCAGCAGGGCTTTCACCATCAACCTTGGGAATTATGTGGATGAGATGTGCTTCATTTCAAGAAATACATTTTTTTTTCTCTGAGGTAAAATAACAGCAAAAACAGCAGCACTTCTTTTTGTCCTAAGATAACCACTTGAACCATTCCTCACCCCCCTAAAACATCTCTAAAACATGCCACCCTGGATGTGTTTACCTGAACAGGAAACAGAAACTTACACCTTTACGCATCCTTGTCTAAGAGGCTGAGACACGCACAGATGCAAACATATTTGTCTGGAAAACTGAGCTGGCCAAAAAACCCCAAAAAACTTCGTGACAGGCTACTGTAAAAGAAGTTGCCCAGAAAACATGCCATGGCAGAGCAGACACAGAACCTGATACCGTGATACTGGAAGGAGGAGGACAGGGCGGAGGTGAATGAACACGATCAGCCTCCGTGTCAGGAATGAAAACAATGCCGTTTTCAACAAGCTACTGTGCCTTTTCATTGTGATTAATACGGATCAGTTTTTTTTTTTTTTTTTAATTCTCAAGGGAAGCGTTTACCTGCTGCCGCTCTCTGATGCTGCCGCTGCTCCCGGGGTCCAGACGCGGCTGTCCGGCGGAGAGTAGCTCCGCACCTCCCGGGTCAGCCGGGTCACTGCCCGCAAGTGTCAGCAGAGAGTCCCGCTTCTGGTGGATTATTTCCCTTTTGACTTCGGACCGCAGATCAAAATAGCAGACGAGCGTGACCGCATGCAGGGACAGCGATAGCAGGAATAATCCCAGGAAAACGACGCTGCTGCTCCGACCCCGGCACTTCTTGTTGCACGTGCAGGGAGTCGCCGTGGGCATCACTTTGTCCGGGAAGTCCTCCGCGGAGGAACCATCGCATGCCATTATCGGACAGAGGGGCGAGTCATAGGCTCCTTATCGGCATAATCAGCTCGGGCCGCGGCTATTCATTTACGTGGAGACTCATAGGTGCAGCCGCAGGTCGGTGCAAACTTCTGCCAGTATCTGTAGTGACAATGGAGTCACGCCCACCACCCCTGTGATTGGTCCGCAGACAATCACTAATCCACAGAGTCCGGGCCACAGGTTGAGGTGGCTGGGTGCAGTAGTTGAGCAACACCTAACGGACAAACCTAGTAACTGCAGTGCATCAGATACTTGAAAAGATGAAGTGAGAATACCCCCCCCCCTTTTTACTCCTTCCTCCTGTTTGTTTGTTGCTCACTCTGTTTTGTGATTGCACATATCGAGACCTCCGTCCAGTGATTTGCTTCCTGCTGTGCGAGTGTGAATAAAGATGGGTGGTCACTGTTGCGTTGTTTATGCACACGTTTTATGTGTTTTAGGGGGTTTGGACGTGCTATTTTTCATTGGCTTACTTTGTTTGGTGCTTTGTTTTGTAATGTGGGTGGCACATGGGCAGTGGTGCATGGACCGGTGGTCCTGAGTGAGGAGCTGGTTCAAACCCTTGGTAAATATTGCCCAGCATTGTTACTGAAAGAGAGCATGCGGTTGATGACTAAATCATCTCATCAAAGAGTGGAAAAGTAATACAAATTATGCTCTTAAACAGACTACGGATTACATGATTATGCTTAATTGCCTTTAGACTCTGTGAGGCCGAACAGTATGATAGCAGGCCTGGAAAAGAGTCAATGTCACAGTGAGTTCAGCAACACTTTGTGTACAACACCATCAAACACTCTAAACATGTGTCACTCGGCTGCACTTGGGGAGTAGTTTGACATTTACATTACGAAAATGCCAACTGAGGACAATGCTTTTACGAGACTGACTGTGGCTTTCGCGGTTTCGACATTTTTGAGATCCAAAGCCGACCTCTGTACTTTTCTGAAGTAGACACTTTGATCTGGCGAGCGAGAAACCAGTGCATCGGCCCTGTCCCTCAGATTTGAGATGATGAAACCAAAGTGGTAAGCAGGGCAGAAACTTGGTGGAGCTGATGGATCACCATCTTTGATTAGTTTCTGGGCAAGTGCCACAATGCATCTGTCTTCATTTCACTGGGACAAAACCTGACATTTGCGTGCACTTGACCTACACGAGGGTAACACACTCTACGTGCTCAATCTGACAGACCCTGAGTAACCGCTGGCTTTCACTGGATATTGTGCAGTGGAAATAATGGAGAATAATGACTTTTAGAGATCAGAAAATGGTGTTTCATCATGGTGAAATATTTCTGCCATGAAGCTGATTACTTTGTGAAGGTGAGATTCAATATTTCTTTTGGTTTCCTGCTGCCACTGCATCACATTTTATTTTTCCTTCATTTCCCCAACTCATCCTGGAGGGAGAGAAAAAAAAAGTGTTTCTCGTCAGCTGCCACTGAAGGGCAGCATTGCCAAGCCGTAAATCAATAACGGCGCATTCCAGCATCCTGGTGAACTTGAACTTAAAATCTACAGCATCATTTAGTCACGTAATGAAATTAATTTTTTTTTTTTTTTTTTATATCTCTTACTTCAAGTGTATAGCTGCAAATGTAGCTTTACACATCTTCTCTGTGGACTATTGATCTGAAATTAAACATCCTTCCTCATTTTCTCCTGGGAGGAATTTCTCCATTGTTAGCACATAAGATAGTGAAATCGAAGGAAGAAAGACATCCAAGGTAACCCTCAAAGGGCCTACGACCGAGGGCTGCTCCTAAGCATGTTTGCTACGCCTCTCATCCCAGCAGAATGCACAATGACTTTCAGAAGCAGATGATTCAGGACGGGAATAGTTAAGCAAGTACATTCCCAATAATTTCACTAGATTTACTGTTTTTTCGCTAGTATACAAGTAAATGCCCTGAGAAATGTATTTAGGCAATATCTAATTTTAAAACTTGTTTGTTTTGGGGAAAATGGAGGTCAAACTGCCCTTGAGCCAGAGGTCAAATTCATCACGATAAAGTGAACTCTCTATCCACTGCCTTGTTACAGACAACACAACTCAACATTAAAGCATTTGACAAATGAAACTGGTTATGTCAGAATTGTTTGTTTTTTTTTTGTTGTTTTTTTTTATTTGCCATTGAAAAAAGCAGGAATAATTCTTATAACGTCCCCCGGGCTTCAATGCAGCGTTCATAAATGGTGTGCCACTCTATCCTCTCTGAGCTTATAACAAGATTTAGAGGCTTTCCCTGCCAGATGATAGAGGAATAGGCACTCTTATATTTTACCACTGAGAGTCGAGTGGTAGGCTGAGGACGGTCACTTCAAGAGGCTGCAGGAAAATGATGGATGCTGAGGAGATGCTATCTGTAAATTTCTCTTTTTCTCGTGCTCATTGATAAAAGAGCTCAAATTCAAATCGACTTTCAATTGCCATTAAAAGAAATCAGATTTGAGCTAAAGTGATTCATGGCTAGTAGAATAATGCCATTACATATTACAGCAAATTGTTTTAAGCGTCCCCACCCCATACATTACCTTCTCAGGACAAAGTCTTTGTTTCTGCATATTGGATTGTGGAGGTGTAACCTTGGCTAATTGATATGCGGTGGCATTTGATATCCAACCTATAAATCTCCTGCAAATTGGAACATGTCTGCCATTTCCCTGAACAGTGATGAATTCACTCTCATTGTGAATGTCTATCTTTAAGAGTCCTTATCAAGATTGGTCAGCGCTCTCTCTCTCTCTCTGTCTCTCTCTCTACTTTGTCTTTTTGTGTGGTGTTACTTTTGTTCCTTCATTGCCACCCCTCTGTTAGCTGACTGCTGTGTGCAAGTAACTTAATTGATTTTTTTTCTTCCTTAAATCCACACAGACTTGACGGAGTTTAGTTGCCCTTTTAGCATGCAAGGTTTGTTTTCTGCCATTTCTCAAGGCTACTATGTTCAGGGGAACCTGCAAACAATACCATTTCCATAATTGGACTTATTCAGAAAGAGGCTTTGTTTTTCTATTGTTTTAGTTGTTTTTGTTTACCAGAGACAGAGGAGATAAAAGCAGGTATTAAAAACCTTACAAAGAGAAGTATAAAAAAGACAGACGAGAATTCAGATTTGAGTTTGCATGCATTATAACAGCAAATGAAGGTGTCTTTTAATGGGGATTTATCATGTATTTAGTTATCCTTTGTGGTCCTTCTTGCACATTCATAATTTTCATTCAAGCCCAGGTGATAGAGAGGGAAAGGAAGTAGAAAAAAAGAAAACGAAACAGCTTTAGGTGTGACGTGAAGATACTCATTATATGCAATGACTCTCTCACTTTGAATTTAATACACGTTAAGATGCAATTGTTATTTTGAGTATTGTGCGCATGATTTGTGTTATAATTTGCATGAACACATATGAATCATATCAAAGGTCAGATGCTTCCTTCACAATAGAACACACAAGTAATAATGCTACCATGAAGCGGTCCGATATTGAAATACCACACCTGTCTATTTGGCTCCTTTTTACATTGTTCACAATATCAATGCCACTACACTACTCAAACACACCTGATACTATTGAAAAGTTTCTCTATCACGTTTTTGAGGAGCTTGATGATGACACTGATGAGATTCAGGTGCACTTTAACAGTGACATATAAAACATGTACAATAGTTTTCCTCCATAACCAGGATTCAATGCCACTCGGCTAGTTAAGAACCTTATCAGACTGTTGTTCAGTAACAGTAAAGTAGAAGACCAATGGGAGCTTTTTTCCAATGAGAAATGCTTTATATTGTGCAGGAAATAAAATGTTATCAGCAGAGACCAAAAAAAGAAAAAAAAAACCCACAGCAACTAAGAAAAAGACCTAAACTGTTTCAGTGTAATTCCATAGAAGATGACAACAAATAACATCGGTCACATCACATACTGTATAATGTTATTTCTCATAATATGCACATTATATCAGGTCATAATTAGCACAGCTCTCTGAATAGTAATGTGAGTAATTTATGTACGTGATGAACTGTCACACAAATGAGAGATTCACATTTAAACTCTTTCACAAACTGTATACCGACTTTGATGAAAGTTTCTGTGCCTGAAAGCTCTTTTTTTTTTTATGTGCCAAGACTTCACTTTTTGAGGCAAAGTATTAAACAGTGATGTTTTGCTGAAAAGGCTGGATGTTCTTGCCTTGCCTAAAGCTCTTCAGAACTCCTCTGAGTAACCCTGTCTGTTACACTGCAGTCCCATCAGCAGAGCAGAGGCACGATAATGTAATTACATTTATTAATGAAACGCAGAAGACCTGTAAGACATACAGTGCAATCACACAAAGTGAATAACAAAGAAAACCCAGCAGAATGCAACGTGGCTGATGATTAACTGCCGTATGACTGTGGGGCTTCACACAAGTGTTCATTCTTAAAATCAATCCAATCATTTTCTATATCCGCTTTATCAATCTTAAAGTCACGAGAGGAAAAGAATCCTTCCCCGGCTAACACCGGGAGGAACACAGCGTATGCCTAGGAAAGGTAACATGGGAAACTTTCACAATTATGGGCAATTTATATATACCATCGGGCATATTATATTATATTTACTTGCATATCTTTGAATTGTGTCCATGGAGGGAGAATATGTAAACCATATATAAACTGCACCAAATCAAGCTACACCACTACACAACTGTAGCTGTATTCTTTTTCCTTTTTATTTTTATTTTTTTATTTTTTTACTTTTAATCAACATAGTTTATGCAACTGCAATAATAAGAACATTTACCAGTCAACTGCTGCTTTGGACCTCCTCATTCTTAGAAACTTTTGACAGCTCTTAAAAAAAAACAGTTAATTGGCTTAAAAATCATTCATCTTTTAATTTGCTGGCTGATAAATATAAATGAAAGCCAAATAGGTTAGACCAGGGATGTCCAAGCTCGGTCCTGGAGGGCCGGTGTCCTGCGTGGTTTCTGTCTCTCCCAGTTGCAACACAGCTGATTTCAGTAGGAGGCTCGTTGTTGGGCTTTTTCACAACCTTGGTGATGACATCATCATTAGATTCAGGTATGCTGGAGCAGGGAGAGAGCTAAAACGTGAAGGACGCTGGCCCTCGAGGACCGAGTTTGGACACCCCTGGGTTAGACTGATATTACTGCAACAAGGTCAAAGCACTAGATCACACAGTGTAGTTAGACATGAGAGTAATGAATTAAAATAATCTGACACCAGCTGTGTTGATGCACCCCTTATTAAAAATGAATAAGTTCAGCAATAATGTGTCGATGTTGAATGTGACACACCTCAGGTTTGCTTTTGAAGGTCCATTCATTCATTTTCTACACCGCTCAGGATCGCACAGTGCTGGAGGTCACCAGGCCATCACTGGGCAAATACACACACGCACGGAACACACGGAAAACCAGAATGCCTGGAAAGCGTGCAAAGAGAGAACATGCAAACTCCGCTCTAAAAGACTCTCACTGTAAGAAGACAGTGCTAACTATGACAGTACCATGCTGCATTATTGCAATTACTAAAGTTGCAATAATCAATGCACTTTACACTTGAAGGTATAATTGAGCATGATTTAAGAAAGTAGGTTTTAACACATAGACGATTTTATAATTTTTTTTTTCCACATAAGTTTACGATCATGCTTCTAATCACTTCATGGATAATTTAATTTCTCCTCGGGGGAATGCATTTTCTGTGGAATAACAAGTACCGACTATACAATATATGTCATTTATTAACTCTATTAACATCTGTCAGTGGATTTTCTAAAGTTACACTTAACCAATCAGCTAAGAACAGCTAGCAATGAACACCTATTACTGACGAACGATGTCGGCTTATTACCTTTTATTACTGCTACCTACCTATTTATATTGTATATCTGTGGCTACTGTGATGCGGTTAGCTTAAAAGAAAAAAATCACCTTGGGAATGTGTATTAGAAGATGCCGAGTTGTAATCTGAGTCACATTCTTCCTGATACGTTGTCATCGCCATCATTGCAGGAATTTTTACATTTAAGGTTTTTAGGCATCAGATTGCACAGTAACCCTCAGCAGGTAAGCTATGATTCAGATCTTCTTGTAGACACTTGTGTATCTTGGATGCGCCGTGAAGCTGAACCCAATAAAGAGGTGAAATAGGAGTGAGATGCATGTTTATGTGAGCCTTTGTATGTGCCAGGCTAATAGTTTACGACATCTCTGTTCCCCTGGATGTTTTCCACGCTGCTTGTTTGTGAGGCTCATGTGAGGCTGTCACCTTCAATAGACATTCACTGCCCTTATCGAAACCTCTAAGCCAGACCAACAGCATGATCAAGAGTCACACCTGAGGTGAACCCAGAGGTAATCTACACTCCGACTTCTTTTCCTCCGCCACCCCTCTTTGTTTGTTCTCCTTGTCTCGTGTGTTTTATTTACTTAGCTTTTCATTTGGCTTGGAATGGGGAAGAATATTTTGTGGCAAGCCACTGCGTCATTCTCTGGATTGGAGCCCTCTGTGAAATCATGTCACGATAATCTACCACTCTCGTATGTCAGTTTTTCCATTTCCCTCGCAGGACCCAATGACCCCAGTCCATCTCATCCACTCCCACCCATGCACTTTGTCACACACTTCTTTTCTTTTTTATTTTTTTTCTTTCTTTTTGTTGTCCTCCTCAATCGTGCACCTCTTCTCCGCTCGTAAACCGACTTCTCAGCACAGTCACCGCTGGGAAGAAAAATGCCCTCTTGCTCAGGTCAGCGTTCATATTTTTCCCCTCATGGAGTGAGTTCACCTGAACTCCACAAGATGAATGGCTCCAGTGCTCTCACTCGGAAATGGCTGTGGTTAAACAATACAGCCCCATTCCTTCCTTCAAACAGCTGAATGGACTAGCTCAAAAAAAAAAAAAAAAAGAAAAGTACAAACGGGACATGTGAAAAGGCCAACCACTGAAAGTAATTGCTGTTGTGTTCACCTGAGAAAAAGAAAACAACTTACAAAGAAGTTGTCTTGCAGCACCCCATGAAAGAAACGTATCAAATTGCCCGAGCAGAAGTGGCAGCGGTTCAATCACTTGAAATGAACTAATTCATTTTTTTTTAAAAGCATTCTCAGTTATTTTGACTCTCTATTTACCTGATGGACGTTTTAAAAACAAAGAGCCGTGTCAATGCTGCTGCGCCAGACACCTTCACACGCCGATGACTTTAAATGACAGCAAAAGCCTTCCCTGTGGAAAAAATGTATAGCGATACCCAGTCATCTTGTAATGTGGTTTCAGTAAACCACAGACAAGACGCTCGGAGCTATAAAGCTGACATACCTGTGACACCCAGGAGAATACCAGAGGGGAAATACCCAATGGTGGTAGGCCCAGTCTCCTGAAATCAAATTTCATTGTACATGTTATAACTGCTAATCCTTGAATTGCACATCATATGCATTAATGTTGAGCAAACAAGTTTTCTTTTGCAACATGTTTGCCATTCCAATTTATTCTCTTAGTAATAACATACACTAATTATTTTGAAAAAACAAAAATTAAAGTATTATTTTACAGTTTATATAAGTAAGTAAATCAAACTCAACAAAGTTTCATCAATTTGATTTAACTCAAAAATGAACTCTGTAACTGCAAGTTTTGTTTAATTTATTAATTTCGTAACTATTCTGGTGTAAAACATGTGTCTCAAATATTCACTTCAATTTATAGTGGTCACAGAAATTCTGATATGAAACATGCTGATATTGCACAGACTAGTACTTGTGTGTTTTGAATTGTTGTTTTATTTCTATTGATGAACCATATAATATTAATCCAAGTGAGTTTCAACTATCTGATTTTGCACCATGTAAAAATTGTAGATACTTCAGTAATAGTTTTAAATTTGTCTTATTAAAGACTAATGTGACAAAAAAAAAGAAAAGACACAATGAATCGAGTTTTCAGATTTCAAGTCAAGCCCCAATATGAGGTGAAATAAATGAAGAAAATAAAAGTGACATAGCTACACTGAGAGACAAGAGGAGCTCAGTCCAATACATTTGGAACAAAATGAGCAGAATCCACTTCCTTACAACTAATTTTAGTTCTTCTGTGAGTCAGACAATCGGCTACAAGTTTTATTTTTCAATGAAAAGGTTTGATAAACTATAGTGTTCTCTATAATGGGTCAGCCACTCAAAAATAGTACAAAGTACAAATGCAAAAAGAAAGCACAATGAAACTATTCATAATTCTAATGCAATACTGTGTGCATCTCATTTTAATTTCAACAGACGCTGCAGCCTTATAAAAAAACATGTACTCCACATGAGCAGTGAAAAGTTGCATCCATCCATCTTCTCTACTTTCTGTCTCAGTGCATTCAAACACAAACCCAAGAGAGCATGCAATCTCTCCACATTACAGGCTCTACAGCCGGAAATCAAACCAGGGGATATTCACATTATAAGGCAAGAGCATCAACCAGTAAACCACCATGCAGCTTCTGAAAGAAATGGAGTACCATTTTATTACAGATGATCCAAACCAAAAAAAAACTACCAATCAAGGAATTTACTGTCAGATTGTATTGACCTCAAAAAGGCCTCCAGATACAGTAAATCACTATAACCGCACCAGAGAATCCCCCTGAAGTCAGATGTTGTAAACTAAATCTATATGTTCTGTCACAACTCTTACGGTAAAGTTTCCACTTTACTTATCTTGAAATTTCTGATCCCCCCCCCATGACACATCAATTCTACCATTTTACTACCAACCTTCTTGACAGCTCCTTCGCTGAAGGTTTCCTGAAGCTGCTGTCTCCTCTTGGTCAGCACCGTCAATCACGACATAGTCACACTGCAAGGAACATTAACACACTAAATCTCAACATTGGATTTATGATCTTGGGACAACGAAAGTCAAACGCACATTGAGATGATCATGATTAATCAACTAGGGGTAGAATTAGGAAATCGCTGTAGTTTGTGGAATTTCTTGTCTCATCATGAAGCAAATATTTTTTTTGTTATCCTGGTATAATGAAGAGACTTTTTATTGCATGATCTGTGAAGAAATATGGAGTCTTTAATGGACAGCGGTGGATGGATGATTTAGAGACAGTAGTCCCTTCCGAAGTACAAGATTGCACTATGGGCCAGCAGGAAGTTAAAGGCTCGGCATCAAAGGCATTAGTAATCAAGAAAGTGGTGGTGACCTCTATCAAGAGGTTTGTAGCCACTGTAAGGTCGTCACCTCAACTCTATTTAGTCTCAACAAGAACATCTCCAAACTGGCAAATCTTAAACATAATTTCACAAACTATGATGACTTATTTAGTTGTTGAATTAGAAAACAGTCCGAGAATTTTTCTTGATTCCGGATGCTTTTTGTGGATGTTTCATCCAGCTGATCTACTGGACGGTAGGTAGTACCAGAGGGAACTGTGGAAAAGCTCATTGACATTTGTTCTGTCTTTTTACCAACAGTCGGCTAGGTTAACCACCAACTTATTCTTTATCTTTGTGGGTTTATTTTCTGCAACAACACAATACATTCAAACATGACTAACACTTCCAACTGAATATTAGTTTTTTATTCAGTCTGGTAGTAAGTCACTCCTTATCAGTGGGCATTAATATTAACATCAGCGTCATTATCGGTCCAAAACATTTAGTATTCATTAGCTCTGTTAATTACAATAATATGTTGAGATATAAATCTTCGAGTAGATTTTTATCTAACACTGATCGTTTGAGGAAAAACTGCTGCAATGTAGCTATTTGAAACTAAACATGGCTCAAAAGATACTTTTAAATAAATGTTCTTCTGTCATTATCTGTTCATATGACACTTGCATTTGTGAAATAATTATATTGTTTTGGTTGCATTTTTACCTTCTCCTTATTTCCACCGGTTATTCTGAGACATCGATGACGGGTTAAATTATTAGAGTATTTTACCTTGTATGTCGCAGAAGAGCAGAGAGGATGAACTGATAAACGTGTTTTCCATAAATGCCAATCCTCAAATTGATGTTTGACATGGTTAATGATTCTTACTATTCTTGCTCTCATTTTGTCTGCTATGCAATAACCAGAGTCTCTGATGTAGATTAAAACTGAATACAGATCTATTTCAAAGTGTTTGAACATTGTGGCGGTAAAATATAGTACTATTTCTGCTGTTGTAGCTCACAGTCATCTGTCTGCTTGTAAGTAACTGTAGAACTGGCATTCATCTGTCCAACAGCACATGATAAATATAGACAAGACGCAAATGGACGGATCATCTTTATTGAATTTACACATAAGCTTCATTAGAACAGGTCAAGGACACGCTTCCGAGTCTGGCGAACTTTTTAATCTCTGGGAAATTGTAATGCACAACTGCTTCTGTAAGCTTTACAGTGGGATTTGCACAGCTAAGGGTCACTGTGACTTTCAGGCCGTTCTAAAACACCCCATTTTTCTTGATTCCACATTTTACTTCATGCTCGTGACAAATTGGATTTGATTTATTCTGGGTTGTGTGCAGGTCTCGGTATTATGTGGTTTTTAAAGGAGCAGGGTGGTTTATGGGCCCTGACTGGCGGAAACAGATTGTCTGTTCTATCCAAACTTGAAAAGGCCGAGGTTATTTATAGATGACTTCACCTGGCATCACAGGATGTATTAGCCCCTCAATTACCAATTCAATAAGTAAACCTTTGTTTTGGAATTATTATAGGTGTCAGGATTTGTGAAGCCAAAAATTATGTAGTTTCAAACTCGGAAGATTTACCACTGCCAAGACCTGAGAGCCTGTTGGGGAACTGCAATAACCATAATTCACTGCACCTACATGACAGAGTGCATCTCAGCGTCTGAGCATCACGGCTCCTCTAATTCCCAGCGATTCCCAGGGTGTCTGTGGCAACCCGGGCTAAAGGGACAGTAAGTTTGAATTGTAGCCTTGCAATGCAAGTGCAATATATGAAAAATTATTTCATCTTGTTGTTACAAACCTATTCGCTTGGGTGACAAACAAAACCTGTCTGTAATAGTATTAGTTTCTTGCAACTTGATATCAAGATATATGAATGTATTAGAAGAAGCGAGAAATCCTCATTCATGGCTTCAAGCACTTTAAGTGCAGTTTTCATGTGACTGCAATTATTTATTCAAATCCATGAGCATAATTAAGGAGTGAAAGTATCTTGTTTGAACTTTTCAGTGTGACCTTGAAAAGTGCCTCAAACCTCCATCTGTCACTTTGTGTTAAGACTTTCCTGCTGATGATCTCAGCTCCTCCATGCCCTCTATCTCCTTCCCTCCATCTCATTATCTCTCCAAATATCATAACTTATTCAGAAGCCTTTAAAAGGCAGACTATACCCTGATGCAGCAATATCCACCACAAGTCTGCCAGTTCATTAAAAAAAAAAAACCTTATAAAACATGCGCAACACCAACACACACAGACACGCACACACCGACACGGACAGACCGGCTAATTTGGCTCACCGGAAAGATTTGCCCCGTGGTGTTAACAAGTTTCAGGGTGCAAAGAATTGGATACTGTCCTCAAGGCCTGAGCTGATTGTGCGCTCACAGTGGGTGAGCGGTGGCAAATCCGAGCAACGTCCTCAAACCTGTGAACAACATGTGTAGTTTTGATCTGTCACATGCAAAACCGCTGACCAGAAAGATTTTAAATTATGTTGTCAACTGTCACATGCCCCGATAATTTTCCCCTTCTGGCATCCAGCATTTAAATTACCCGCACCTGGCTGCCATGTTGGTTGCATGTTTTTGATGAAAATCACTTACCAAGAAGGAATGCTTTTCAATAGTCTCTTGGTGGAATAGCTTAGGGCTTTATTAGGGACCGTACGCCTGTCTGACAACACACTCCTGATGTTGTGTTAAATCCCATATGCAGCTGCGTGTTACTCAGAGCGTCTTACGGCACGCATGTGTGTGTGTGTGTGTGTGTGTGTATGCGCGTGTGCTGTTGGGTAAACGGCCCTCTTCAGCTTTATTACCTGGCCATGAATCATGAGCCTTCATTACAGCCCGCTCATTGTGCTCTGAAGGTTAAGCAAACCAATTAGAGTTCCCCACACGCCGTTGGGGTTCTCAGCAACAACTGCATCCCCACGTCTTGCATTTTAAATAGGCAGATGAGTGCTGGGATTAAAGGGAGATAAAGACGGAGGGGGGAAGCTGCAAAGGGTTAACGGTTGGCGGTACAAGAAAAGAGAAAGAACATGTAAGAGAGAAAAAAGATGAGGGAGAGAAGGAAATAGACTATGAGAGAAAGAGAAAAAAGAAAGAGGCCCTATTAAAAGAAATGACACCGTCATGGTTCACTGAGCGCCTGCACTGGTCGGCAGTACCCCTGTGCTTAATGCTCTCTGGCTGTCAGCGCCACAGTCAGCAGCACTGCCTGGCTGCTCCCAGGGGGAAGCTGTGTTGGTCCACGCTCTCGATTAACTTTGCTGCTTATTAGAATAGATACCGGGAAAGGACTCAGCCAAGCAAAGGGGCAGGTCCGACAGAGTGCAGACGCGGTGCGCTGTAATCACAATGTGGGAGTGTAATTTTTGGAGGGTTCTTCAGCAACTCAGATTGAAGGTTCAGATACATCAGCTTTGTCATCAAATTGCTTTGTTAAACCCTAAATCCCAGCCTCCTGCGATGGGCTGGTTTTTGAGTGACGTGCAGGGGGGATTTTTAATTGTCACCACATTCATTTCCCTTGGATGAGTGGATGCATTTGTCAGGAGGATGTCTGTGTGCATCTGCATCAGAAGGAATTTGGCGCCATTCGCAAGCTGTACTCTTTTCTTATATTCTCCTGGGCAAAGAATGAGGAAGAGTGAAAAGACAGTCAACAGAATTTTAGAACATCATCTAAATAATGTCTTTCATCCACACACGTAACCAGTAAAGGTTCCTGAAATTGTCTCTTTTGACTACCGTAAAGAGAAAGGTCATTGCATTGGCAAATTATGACGATCTGCTATTTTCTCTTTTCGTGTCTTAGAGGATACAAAATTTACATGATCACTGACCTTCTCCTGCGTTTGTAGATATTTTAAAAAAGGAACGAACCAAGCTCCCCTTTTGTGCACACCTGGAAGTGAGCGACAGAAAAAATGAGGAAGTGAGTGATCTCCTCCATGAGATATAAAGATTTGAGTCCGGGAATGGCTGATGCTGGTGCACTAAGTTGCCATATTAGCATTTCAGAGAGAAGAGGAGACGAATCAGCTTGGAGTCTAAAAGGCTGTTTCAGCATTGACTGACAGAACCAAGGACTAATGTTCAGAAAAAAAGAAAAAAAAAGAAAAAAAAGAAAAAGCCCCTCTTTCCTAGTCTTCCTTATGGTTTGCCCGCCTGCTTCAGTGAGCCAGTACACCAGCTAAAGATGAATGACTACAGGCACTCATTGTCTGTGGTTCTTTTCAGCTGGAATCATTGTTGGTGCAAAAGACTTATTCATATTTCCACACATTCATGCACCTTATTGTTGGATGGAAATTATGTTTTCAGTCTCCAGTGGTCATGGGAACAAGAGGACCAATTGTAGGTGGTCAAAAGTGAATTCACTGCTGTATGACTTAAGGTATTTGCACGTTACATCCCTCATTTGTGGTAATTTAACTACATATCAAAGGGGAATATAGCATTTTCACGCTGGTATGTTCTACTTTGTAAAATGAATTTTTATTTGTTTTGTATCTGTGGCTCAGGTTGACTTCCACTCCTCAAGGTTGTTTTCATGTGTTGAAGTGTCTTTGAGCAACACATTGTAACCTAAGTTGCTCCCAATGGTGTGTGAGCACCTCGTACAGCAGCTGTCAACATTGGCATATGAGTGTGTGTATAAAAAAAAAGGCGAATGTGACCTCTCATTTGAAATGCGCTGACACTGTAAACAATTCTTCATGAGTAAAGCGTGTTCAGTTGGCAGTAAGTGTTTGTGTTTTTATTTTATCCAAATTTTATGGTTTTAAAAAAGCATGTTTTGAAGATCTTATTCTACCATGCAACCTTTCTTACTCTTTCAACATAAAAATCTACACAAGAGGAGGAATGCTACTGCCTGTGTTTATATGCCCAGCGATTTACAGTAGGTGTTTACGTTGCTGTTTGTGCATGTTTGCTGATGTATCGCTGGCTGAACATGCTGTTCTGTTCCCTCGATGTGTGTGTACTGTGGCTCCAGGAGCTGCCCTGTCTCCTTTCAGTCAGATTTCCTTGAAGCCGATCAGGGCACAGGGGTCCCGGCCGCTGCCCTGTCAGCTTGGCCTCCTTAAAACGCCACCATCATCACATGGAAAAAAAGAGCCTTGAAATGCCAGTTAGTGCTGAGCTCCGGCTCTCCATTCACTCCTCTCACGAAAGCCCTGCTCTCCGCAAACCTGATAACAGCTCCAGGTGTCTGGGTGGCATCCAAATGGCTGCCTATAGTCTTCGGCGGGTACAGTGGCCCAATTCGAGCTCCCGTGCTTTCAGCGGTTTCCCTCTTTACTTTCTCTCAACTCGCTTGCTTTTCATTCTCTCTCCGAATCCTTTCACACATCCACTCGTATTTTCCATCTGCCTGTTTCTCCTCTGCACGGGGGGAATCTTTGTTAAAGGACATTTCTTAAAAGATGATCGTGAATTGATAAACACAATTACCGTGTTCCTTGTCAACGTCCCTCCAGTCTGCACAGTCTTCAGTTCGGTACCTTTCAGCTCCAGTTGTGCTGCCGGCTGAGATGAGAGTCATTTTTACTGCAGTCAGCAGGTTTATTATGGCTTATATTGCCCTGAAAGGAGTGCTTTCCACATAATTTTTTTTTCTAATGTCACATCTCTTGGGATAGTTTGGATAAGGCAAGGTAAAACCATTAAAGTTCTTTTTTTGTGCTATTGTATGGCTTTTGTGCATTATTCATGTGCCAGGTCATTTTGGGTAAATTACTTTGGGGCATCCCTGCTCTCATATTGAGCCCACAGGATGTGTACACGACTCTTATTGTTGTTCTGCGATAAGCATAGCACAAAGTTTCGGTGCGTTTGGGAGATTTTGGATTTGACAACCTCAATGCAAAGAGTCCAAGGGCAGATATAATACTTAAAAACGTTTTTTTTTTTTTTACATAACACAGTTTACTGGTCAGACTGACTTTCTCCATATAATGCTGCAAAACAGGAGTTACCAAAGTTCAGTAGCTGAATTAAGCTCGGCTCTCTTCTTCAGACCTAAAGACATCAACACATCACAAATGTGCTGGAATCAAGTCATATGATGTCAAAATGTTAATTTACATCATTACTATTACAGCCCAGATACTCTGTTTCTACAATTTCTCCTTGTTTTGTACCATCATGGGGAAACAGTCTCTGATTCTCCATTAGTTCCTTGTGATCTATAGTTTTATGTCTGGTCGTGTTATTATCTTGTAGCCACTCAATAGGTCCTCATGAGGCCTCTTTCCCAGCAGACACTGTACTGCCATATTATGTGTGCACAGGGTTCCTGGCCCAATCTACATGAATTAGTAAGGCCTAATCGACAGTCGACCAATCAACCAGTTGAGGTGAGAAGATGGCCAGAGAAAGTCTTTCAAACTGGAATAAATGAGAGAAAAAAAATAACACAAGAAAAAAAAAAGGGCTTCACTTGCAAAAGGGTTTAATGTTAATAAATCAACATGCATGAGTTTGTTTATGATGTCACAGTAACTATCTGCAATTATATTGACGTGACGTCTATTGACCACATCCTACGTCTGCGCCTGCATATTCTGTTATTTCCAACAACAGAAGTTAGTCCTGTTATCACCTGGTTGAAAAACAGTTTTCACTAATGTAGGATTTAATCAATGTATAGATCTATTCATGTGTGCTATCATTTGGGAAGTTTAGGTGAGATTCTCAAGCAAAAAAACTTTTACAAAGTTCAGGTCAGGCTTTAGATGTCAGACCGTTTTTTCTTTTATATCATGCTTCTTTTTTTTTTAAATTTCCAGTCTGAATTGTCTTTTTTGTCTTTCTTTAACCTTATTAATTTATTAATTAGCTTTAATTCGATGTGTACAATAGAGGTCATTATGTCTAATTCATTAATGTGTATTTGCACATTAATTTATTAGCAAACTATGTCGGGTGGCAGCAGGATATGTCTGAATAAGTATCTTTCATTTCAGGCTTCCATTTGGCCGGAAACAGCCTCGTCTTATAGTTCTTTGTGCGTTTAGATACATGTGTGTCTATTCTGCCTCATAGGTTCTGCTTTGTCTTTAATTGTTAATGTTTAGTTATATCTTGCTTATATTTTAGATTCATGTTCTGGTTCATGCTCAGGTTTGTTCCATGTCTGTGTCTATGTTTGCCCTTTCACCTGTTTAGTCCTGTTGAGTCTTCATGCTGTTTCTTATCTGCATTGCTATCTAGCTGCTGCCTTGTTCCCTATCACGTTGCCTCTTCAATAGCTTGTTTTTTTTCCTTTGAACTAATTTTACACTCTTACAGTTTTCTTGTGAACTTCATCTATATTTACATTACATTTACATATAGTTACATGTTTGACATAGCATGTATTCTTTTAATTCACTGAGTGATTCACCGAGTGATTCACCGAGTAATTAAAATAAATATTTTAAAAAGACAACCAGTCCTTTCAGCCTGAATTTTTTTAGACAATAGAAGTAATTCAAATTTTAAAGAAAATATATGGTAAAATTTCATTTGGTCTTAAAATGAGTGTTTTGTCTGATAATACTCTCAGCAGAAGCACTCCACTTACAGTTTAACAAACTGCCCGAGTTTAATGAAGATGGGGTTGTTTCCATTTAAGGGGAAAATAAATAAAGTCTGTCTGTGATGATTGAGACTGAGGATTTGGTTTCAACTTCACTGTTTTAAGATTCTTTCAATCAATGAGAGACTCTAAACTTATTCTTCATCCTTCAGGTTCTCATGTTTCCCAGGCAACGGAGGAACCTGGCATTTTTTTTTTTTACTTTGCAAACTTGAGAATTATTTACACTGAATGCGAAAAATTTTTCAAAACTTCTCCCTCTATTGGAGTTATGAGCCTGGAATGTGAGAGTACTAGTTTGACCCAGTTTCTCCATTATCACAAAATGTTGAACATGCAAAAAAAAAAATGGGAAGATGAGCCTTAAAATGAGAAGACCCGGTTTATCCCTGAGGCCTGTGGCTGGAATGAAATCCACCCAACCCAGGCAATCTGTTTGCCAAGTGAGGAGACATTCAACTCTTTTTTTGATATATTCATGTTGCACTCGTCCACCCAGCACCTGCCTTCATTTCGTCCCTGCCTTCACTTGCTTCTTGGCTTTCTGTGTGGATGGCTCTTGTCCCATGGGCCCTCCGGCAATCTGGGTAATGGAATCATGAGGTAAGTATCAGTTAGACATAGTGCAAGTGAGCATCTGTTCTTAGTGTGACTAAAGAGTCTGATGAGACACGTATCTGGCTTCACGTCAAGTCATAACCTCCACAGCGTCATCATCCTTGACCGGTAGGACAGTCGCACACGGCAGATAAACTGATAAGACAATGTCATTACGTCTCTGATGAAGTTCAGATACAAACAACACATTTTATGATTTTGAAACAGCTGCCAGGTTTTTGTCTTTTTTTTGTGGGGGGGAGGCTGTCACTTTTGACTTTCTGCAGCACATTTGGGAAATTAAAATGAAATTAAAACAGTCACTGATTGTTTGTCATGCAGTCGTGTTCGCACTTAAATTGCAATGACAGCCCAGAAGACAGTCAGGACGTATTTCACATCAAAATCTGTAAAAGAGATGTCAAATCAAAATGTTTAGCACATTGAATCATTTACTTAACTGTTCCCAGGAGCAGTGCAGGGATTTTCGGCTTCCTCCACATGGTGGCAGGTTGAGTTACATGACAGGAATTTCTTTGTTTGGTACCAAAAATTTGAGGGACAATTTACATTTTAAACCCTGGATCAAATCTGTGCTAATTACATCAGGGATTTGCTCTGAAGAAAGGACATCTCAAGTGACATACCCTTCTCCTGTGTGGAAATCACTGCTGAGAACAGTATCAGAGTGCAGTCCTTTCACCAGGTGTGTTAAACATGTGACTCGTGGACCATAACTGGTCAGTAAAAGGGTTGAATGTGACTCACTGTATGACCTTACAAAGTAAAAAAATACCAAAATAAAATGGAATTGAATTTTAATTGATTTCAAAGTAACTATAGTTCCTAATGTGTCCACTTGGGGGTTTTAACTTTCAGAAAAAATAGAAATTGTACTGTAAAGGAAAAGTAAAGAGAAACATTGAGGCAGGTGGGATTTCAGATTGCACTTGGTTCTGCTCCAAAAAATTAAAAATTGACGAAAAAAGGTATAGTGAATGTGAACTTTTTTTTACAGTGTAGTCATTTTTTTTTTTTGAATTGACGAAAAGAGAAGACTTCTATCAGTTTTCTAATCTGGTTCTTATTGAGATAACATTCTTCATTCACCAAGACTTTTAGTAACGTTTAAAATGTCACAAATGGTTGACATGCTTAATCACATACATAACAAAAACATAACATGTTAGTTTTAAGAAAGTGTTTAATGTTAAACTTGGTTTGCTATAAAGATACTTTACATACTGTACATTCTGTTCCCTACAAACTTAGTCCATTTACATGTGCTCATTTTTTGCTTTCAGCAGTGCCAGCTGTAGGTTTCAGTGTATTTGGGACTTTTGCTGCTGTTTATTTCCCTCCCCTCCCTCTTTCTTACTTATCTAATGCCTTTCACTGCAGATGGTGCAACAAACAAACTGCAACCATTGGAGTCATGTTTCATAAAGGCAAGCCAATTATTGAAAACATATTCTTTCACCCATTTGCTATGAATGACGTAAATTAAAGCATTTTTGGAGCCTGGTTCTCTTTGCATCATAGACATTTCTGTCTCAGCGTCCAATTTACAACAGGGTGTGCCGATGGAAGCATTTGGCTTCCTTGCCGCAGTAGGAGGGTAGTATCATGATTAATTTAGGCTTGTTTTGTCAGTGCAGGAAGCCACAAAAAAA
>OMNM01005686.1:7245-27368 GCA_900302745.1 Parablennius parvicornis
CTCCACTCTCTTCCGCAGCAGCACTACTCCCCTCGGTTGTCCGTCTCCTCTTCTCTATCAGTAAATTAAACATCTTGGTTCTTTGTCTTCCCCCGTCTCCCTCACAAATATTCACATCTGTCTCTTTCTCTCTTTCCACCCAACCCATCAGCCATCGCTCCGGACTTCTCCCAGAACTTGTTGAAGGCGCAGACTTTGGCCCGTCAAGGTGGCGATGTCCTGATCGAATGCAAGCCGAGGATGTCTCCTCGGGGCGTGATCTCCTGGAGAAAGGGGAAGGAAGCCCTGCGAGAGAGCCACAGGTAACCGGGGTTCCTTTGTATTGAGCTGTAGATGCATTGTGTGCGAGACGGCAGTTGTTTAGTTTTGTCTGCTCTACTTGCAGAATAGTATTTCATCGACTTGTTATTTTATTTTTCCCTACTTGATATTCATGGTGACGAACTGCAAAGAGCAGAATCACAGTGTGACACAATACAATTTGAATTGCATAACACGTTCCTCGCTCCACCACTTTCTCCCTGCTATCTACATTTCTTCCCTGAACTCTGTCGTGCTTTGCTCCTCTGGCAGCGCTCAGAGCCGGTTTCTGCACTGTTTACTTAAGGTAATTGGGCGTTCCTAGACTGCGGCGCTTGGATCGATGCACTGATCCATCAGCTCATTAGCAGCATGTGAGGCCTGGAGGGTCATTAGAGCACAAGGCAGACGATGATCCAGACCTCCCATTGAGACATGGAAGAAGTGGATGAAATCCCCAAATGGACTGATCAATGGATCGGCTGCTGAACATACATTCTTGTGTGGCGGTGGCGGTGACACCAGGGGAACCAGCCTGGACACCTTGTTTTATTAGAAATCAGGTTAAGTACAGATCAATGCAATACCTCTGTGGACTGAAGAGGAGACGGAAAAAGAAAAACAAACGTTAATCAGACAAGGAAAACCAATTGTCCTCTTGAAGACACAATGCTGGTCTAGGAAGTTGTACCCTATATAGTGAGTCACTGATCAGGATTTATATTGTTTGTTCTCACCATTGCAGCAATACGCAGATACGCTGCGCAGCATCTTTAAATAACATGGCCTTCCTTTGATTGACCCTTTTTCAGAGCAAGGTTGAGCGATCTGTTCAAATACACAGTCTGCTGTACATAAGCAGTCACAGGAAACATAGATTTTTTAGTTGGTTTTTTTTTCTGAAATGTCACCATTCAGTGATATTTGTTTGATTTCCAGAGCTCTTCCACAAGCCCCAAAACATTCAACATGATTAAATGGGACGAAATTGAAACCGCCTGATGTATTATTGCACCTTAATTCTTGCTCTCCCAGGTTGGGTATTTTTTCTCTAAGTGTTAATTTTCAGGTGAGCTATAATAATCTCTCAAACAGACAATTTTTTACTCTCCACAAAATCACTCACTTTCTGGGTGACGTCTTTACTTTGTTCAGGAATGTGCCAGTTGGAGGCAAAGCACACCTGCTGGGACCTGCAGTGATGGAGTGGGGGTCCACATTCCTCATTTGATGTGGGATTAATTGTTCAACTGGCTCAGCAGCTTTTCCACATCTAACCCCTGGGATATCTTTCCGCACCACAGAGGGGGTGCTGCAGGTTTAGTCATGTCTCCCCTCCACCTGCCAGACAGCATGTTGGGGAAACTAACGGTAGCACTGAGATTGTTTATAACAATGTCCGGCTAAGACGTCTGTTACGAGAGACACATTCTGTTTGTGAGCGTGCAGCAAATTCAACACCAATATCACGTGTTGCAAAGACCTGCTAAATGTTGGGGCCCAGCTTGCAGATTTATCATCCTCTGAAGCATCGAAAGGGAATCCCATACATTCTGCAACATGCGTTATCAATCGCAGCCATAAAGACGAGATTTCCCTTATGAGATTTAATGTTACAGCCCTGCCCTGGAGTGTGTGAGCTGCATGCAAGATGTTACTTTTTTGACATCATTGCAACATCTCTGGCGAAGCCTATTCCCCTGTATCGGGCTCGTTAGCATTTACTTCCCTCCATATTGAAATGGGGCTGTTACCAATGTTATTACAGCAGTGGCACAACATTAATCCATCCCACTGGCTTTACGAAAGTACCCATAATTCCCTCTGATCTTCCAGGGATAATGTTTTCAAAGATCTCAAGTATAACAAGGCAGGGATCTGATTAGTTAATGAAATCATGAATGTTGCCGTACCTACATCAGCTCATATCACAGACCCGTGTAACAGGATGAGGGTTACTATGCACTTACCCAGGGAACTCTGAGGTTAACGATAAAGTGCTTACCATAATTTAATTCTGCTGCTGACCACTGCCAGCAATTGCATATAGGAGATAGCTTTTAGAAGTATTACCTTTACATTGAACCACCATGTTTTGGAGTGCCAGGGTAAGTGAATGGTGTTGCTCCTTCATATAAAATAAAGCGTTTTTATAAACCTGCCACTAAAACAAGCAAAAGAAGCTTCTCTACAAGCTTCTCTCCAGAGCTGCCAAAGCAGAGACAACATCACCAGTGACTGAAACACTCAGTGCCTGGCAACACAACAGTTTCTCGTAATATACTGACTTAATTATGCAATCCTTTGTAAGTAGTTGAAATAATGTTCTTCATTTACACCCTCCTGTTTTTTTGTTGCACCATGGAGAAACGGATCAGGCTTTTAGATTACAACCAGTAGCTCACTTTAACACCGGCCAGTAAGGCTGAAGTGAAGTGCCTGTTTACTATATCACACTGCTCAAGCTTTTATGTACACCACAAATTTTGCCAATACCTTAATTGCTCCAGGGCAACCTTTAAGAGAAACGGGAACAAAGTGAAAGCATTTCAGATGGATAATGCCCCTCACATCTTTATCTCGCACCGTCCTTTTGTGGCTTTGCCGAGGAGGAAGCCTGACATAGGCTACTGCACAGTTTAATAGCGAGTCTTATCCCTGTGACATCTCATATCCATAACTCTTTGTTATAGGCCATTACAAAGGAAGCCCTCGGTTCACTTAGGAGAATATACCCCCGTTTCCACGGGGAATGGGCACAGTAATGCGTTTTAATTCTTCCAGCCTTTAAAGTGACACAGGTCATTTTTGATCATTTCAGGAAGTCCACGCTGCCTCAGAGGGATGTTTCACAAAGTAGTGTTCAAGTTCTCCCTCCGAACTACTTACATCTAAAACACTATAGCTTTCGCCCATTACCATCCAATGTGCAGTTTAAAGGATTAGACGTCGGCTGAGAGAGAGGATTTGCAAGGCAAGGCATGCATTGATGGGGTAATTAGCTTCCAAGGAGACAAATGTAGTCAGGATTTGGCTGAAAGATAACATCACAAATTGTTGGGATATAATTCGATCGGATCGGCGTGACCTTTTCTGACTGAAGAAATGAACTGCAAAGAGATTTTTTTTCCACTGGAGCTTGTCTTTGTTTAAAAAAAAAAAAAAAAGATGAATCTGGAGCATCTTCTGTTTTGCATCCATTAAAGATGTCAATAACACTTTTCTCCTACAGGCACTGAATGTTTATTCAGTGTTGTTACTTTCTTTGACAAATTACTCCTCAGTACAGAAATCCTAGCACATTGTAATGATTGTGAAGATCCTCACTTTGTCGGCTAAACCCTTCGCATTAAGAATCAGAGGGTTGTAACTGTTTCACATCATGAAATATTAATTCTGTGCTCATGAGGCTTAATGGTTTTTGCATGTTGGCAATATCTTTGATAAAGCCAGGCCAAATTAATTATTAGTTCAGCAAGCAATAGCTGTCTTGTTACCACGAGGGGATTTGTTTTTAGCACTGTAATATTTTATTGATTCCTGTAGGGAATTTTCCTTCATGTCTTACCCCCTGGGGAGAAGCGAACTGGTGGAGACTGAGTTGCTTAAGGACATCGCAGCGAGGCCGGCTCCCAGCTACCTGATGACAAATGAAAGATGGGTTCTGCAACACCTAACCTGCCTCTCTGATTATTTGTAGCCTCCAGAGGAAGCACAACAGACCCTGATCATCATTTGGGATGATTGACCTCTAATTTCCTTGTTTTCTGTACTCACTGAGGATTTTTTTTTGTTTAATATAAATACAATCAGATGAAAATATTTAGAAGCAATGCTTTCCACATTTTAATGCTGTCACCTGCACTTGCTCATGAGATGCCTGTATTTTAATTGGGGCTAAGTAAATTAAACAAGTGAGACGGATTTAATTTTGTAATAAAAGATTCACTTTGTACCATTATCTTGTTTATACCTGATGATATGAAGATAAAAAAAAAACCTCATAACTGTACATGGTTATCACCAGCAAAGAGTCCTTTTCGCACAGTATCTGTGTGTTCCCCCTCAATTTGTTTTAAAGAACTCCGATCTCCTCCCTCACTCCAGAAACATGCATTTGAGGCCATTTGGTGACTCTGAAATTGCCCGTAGGTGTAAATATGAATGGTTGTGGTACCACGCCTCTGTATGTTTCCTTTGTCACCCATAGCGCAACCCTGACTTTGGATCAAGCAGTATTAAAGAAGCATTGATTGGGAGTAGATTTTAAGCCTTTGATTTAAATCACAACTTATTATTTTCAAGTTAAAAAGAATAATATAACACACAATGAATATTCTAGACAAGCATAAAGTTCTTGGTAACATACTGTGTCAGGTAATATTCAGCAACTGCAGTAAAATAAACAAAATCTTCAGTCATGCAGTCACATCTCTTTAAGTCGTGTTGCCTCCAGTAATTACACAGATCAAATGATAAGACGACGTAAAATGTGTTTTTCAGAAGGAGCTGGAACGCCTCGATAAGAGAGAGGACAAAAGGATCAAACATGAACTGTACTTATTAAAACCAAATGATTTTTTTTGACACATTAAATCAGACTATTATTTGTGATATCTCAGCATGTTTTGATAAAATGTTGGCTTTAAATGAATGGCTCTGTGGCACTTTACATTCTGAACACGTGAAAAAAAATCCTTTTAGCTTTTATTTTGTGCAGCATGTGGCCACTCTTTCACTGCAGCTAATTTTATTTTTGTTTGGGGGAGGTGTGTGATGGGGGCTTTGAACTAGAGCAGATTAATCAAACCATTTATTTTATTACCATGTACAGCACTAACCTGCGACCCTGTCATTTCTTTCTCTTTTGTAACATGTTTGGTTCGTCTCATGCTTCTGTGCATCTCGCTAAACAAACTTCCCACTGAAATATTTTCTTCTTTTATCCTCTAACCTTGACTGTGATCAACATACACCAAAGTGCGGCAAGATGAATGTCATTATGCATATTTTCTTGCTAGTACCCATGTTTTTTATTTATTTATTTATTTATTTTTATACACTATTCAAGGCCTTATTGACTGTGACGTGATTTAAGGACTCCGCTTTCAATGTTTTCAGGGCTTCTGCAGCGAGCAACAACTTTTCTAAGGGTTCATTTGGAAACTTTTCACCCACTTGTTACTCTGTTGATACTTAAGATACCAGAAAAAATAGGTGTGGTTGCTTGGTTTGTCTTGGGAAAAAAAAAAAAAAAAAAAAAACATTAATGATGTGCGAGTCACATAGGACCATCCAAGTGAATTGAGAGAAACTAAATCTAAAACATTTAGTGAAGAGTAGTCTCAGGTTCTCTGTTATTGATGTTATCCATGTCCTCACTCACCTTTTTTAAATATCCCATTTTGAAATTGTCTTATTGATTTCCACTGAATATTGTTGCATTTGATCTATTTTGGAAATTCGGTTTCTTTTGAATTATTTAAATATTTTGTGACATTTGTTTTTTGTTTTTTTTTTATATAATAAAAGTACTATGAAGTTATCATTATTATGAATGTTTGTGAACATTAATTTTGAGGCAAAATCTAAATGGTACTCAACACAAATGGATTCCACCACAAAAGCCACGCTTTGTTGCTAACTCTGCTGCTAATTGTTTTATATTTTGTTGTCTATATGTGAGACAGTTTTGTGAATGGTGCAGAAGAAGTGATGCTCGGTCTCTGATCAAATCTGTCCTGTTAGACTGATGTTGCCCTCAGGTGACAGGAAGAACCTTCAGTAATTTGGATTTGCTGCCACAGTTTGTCATAAAATATTTTTGTGGCGCTACATTGTGCTACAACCAGGCATATATTAATTGCTTCTCTGAATTCATGCTCAGTTGACTGGTTGTGGGATATTATCAGTAGTTTCTTAGAAGCGTTTTTTTTTTTTTTTTTTTTTTTCCTCACTGCCACTTTAAGCAAACCTTAAATGAGAGTTAAAATTGATATGTTTAATCTTTCCTATGGTAATGATATCCATACAAATTGTGCAGATCTCTCTCAAAATCTCATGTTGTGAACTAAAAACTTTTTTTGACAATATTATCTTGAACAGTTTTTATAACAGCATTTCCTCGTACCGTGCTCCCACAGGGAGTTTATACTGGAGAAACTTCTTCAACTTCATAAATTGTGGCAGCAGTTAAAATTTTTTGAGAACTTTCAATTGTTATCCATCTTATATATATTTAAAAGTGTTAACTAAAGTATTTTTCACCTGTTACAGAGTTCTGGTGTTGGATAATGGAAGCTTGCGGATTTCCAATGTCACTAAAATGGATGCGGGAATCTACACTTGTGTAGCCAGAAACCAGTTTGGAGTAGCGAGCAGCACCGGCAGCCTTTTGGTTAAAGGTAAGGTATTATTGTTCTCGACTCCAAACACCCTAATTAGTTTCATATCGTGAACGACAGCTTTCTATTTTGTTTACTATGCCCTTATTAGTTGTTACCTTGGCAACGGCGTCTTTTACACAACACACTTCATAATATAGTCACAAAATTCTATTATTAGCCTTTAATATTCAAACAGTGTTTATTTTTTTGATGCCTTCAATGAATAGAAGTGATATTTTGTTTTTTGGTTTTTTTTTTTTTTTTTTAAAGCTTTTTGTTTTAATTAATCTGAACATTAATCTTGCAGGTTTTTGTCACACAGCCTTTGAAATGAACTGACAAATCATTTACCGTGCTATTGTAACACCAAACAAATAATGTGGTATTTTTCACTAAGAGATACAACCCACCTGTGTTGCATTTTGAAATTAACTCCACACCATTTATGGCCAAACGGTGACGGATGCAGGCTATTAAGACTCATCCTACCTGACACATATGCCATCCAATTAGTTGACTGACAGTGACTTGAGGAAGCGAGAGAACAAGGCTCTCCGCAATGTTTAATTCATATTTTTTTTTTCCTTACACGGTGGCTCATAGCCACGCTCAGTTTGTTGTTTAAGATTTCAGTTCATTTAAATCACACACACTTCTGCAGAGCAAGGAATTTTCTTAGCCTTTTCTAAAGAGCAGAGTCAACAACACTGCTCTATTAAAATGCCTTTCGGTGATTCTTCTTCAGGGGTTTTTTGAATTGCAAATTGGTTCGCATAGAATCCCAATTTGACTTAGTTTTTTTTTTTTTTTTTTTTTTTTTGCCCCCGCAGCCTCTTTACGTGAACCAATGCTTCTGTTTCACTATATACAGTCTATAATTGTGTGTTTTATAGAACAATAGTTTTTGTTTTTACATGCAAAATTTGTCAAGTAGTGATCATTTTTTATCCCCTATATCAATATTTTAACATCTACAAAATAATATTTTCCTTTAATTCATATTCATATTTTTCATGGTAGAAGCAACAGCTAATTAATATCTGGCCTCACCATGGAGGTCATTATTTCCAATCTATTAACCTGTCACCTGGTTGGTCTTTCATATCTCAACAAGCTATAGTCTGTTTTTCAAAAGGCAAAGCGAGGTGGTCTTATCTGTATGAATATGTGCACCTTTGAAGCAGAAACAAGCCCCAATCACATATTTGAGGCACAAGAAACAGATAATTCCAGTCAGCTGTTGATGATTTATTGAATATGTTTTTAACATCAGTTTTTAGTTTTTAGCTACTGTAGCTTTAATTCATCTTAAAGGCAACCTGGAAAATCTTTATTTTGCCGATATTTCACAATTTCTATCAGGGGAAATTCTCAAAATGGGATGAAAAATGAATATGACTTCTTGAAACTATTTAGATAATGTGTAAAACTAGAATTACTTTTCTGTGCACAATTATTTTCATCATTTATTATATCTTTATGTGTCATGGTACCATAGCTCAAAATCCTCAAAATCCCTGATTTGAGTTTAGGTTTAAGGGCCTCTTGGTGTGAGGTTTGCAAATATTGATAATGTTTAAAATACAAAACTTCAAACAGAAGGAACAGATGCTTTCTCCATTTTTAACTATTTGAAGCTTTTCATTGAACTATCAAACACATTTATACTCTCTTCTGCACATTTTGACTGTTCATGGTTAAACTACTGTATCATTCTGTTGCTGCCAACTTTCATGTTTTTTTTTTTTTTTACAACTGAAATTGTATGAGCGAGGGTTATTTTTCGTAGTGTTGGGAAACTTACTAGAATAGTAACCAAAATACATTATTTTTTTGACATCAAGTTGAAATTAGAATTGGCCACTTCTGCCAAGAATTTGAGAACCCGGGAATAACATTTTAATCATGTATTGGGCATGTACAGTATATTGTGATAATTGCATTCAGTGTAAAATGACTAGTTCATCATCACTTGTCTGTAAAGGGTGAAATAAGTGTGTTTTTACGCTATCAAACAAAGTAAATAGAAACTGAATCCACTAACAGCTGTTGTGTGAGGTTACTGTCCCAGGTACTAAACAAGGAGCCTGTTAAGACCAAAAACAGAGTTGATAGAGACTGGACCCTGTTATTCATCATCATGCCATTAACATGACTCCTCATAAATGATGATGTTGACTGCTCGAGGTGTAAATAAGCAAGGGAACAATTTTGTCATATCAATAAATAAAAGGTGTCATCGTCAATGTCAGTTTTTGGGTTTTTTTTCTAATCGGAGAGCTTTTTATCCTAATGTCTCCCTAATTGCAGTTTTTTTTTTTTCACATGATTTGGCAGCAATAAATCCTTACCCAGATTTTACCAGGAGTCAATTGTAGGTGTTCTACTTCTTACCAGATGGGTTGTTTTAACTTAACTGAACCTGAGGCACATTCTACATTTTTCTGTCTTCATAATGTTGATATTCAGACATAATGACACATCTCAGCAATTCTTATGCTAATCTTAATGTAAACACAAGGATCCAGTACATGCTGTCCCTGATCGTAGAGCAAACAAAACAAGCATGGTAGAATTTGTAAATACTGTCTTTAGGTTTACAGAATGAGAGCTGCCATTCACACAACACACTGTAGGGCATGAGGGAGCCAATTTGTGAATTTCCTTCCAGTCCTAACAGGAAATGAGCGTGACAGCTTTGCAGTCGGAAGCAGAAACTTTTGCTCCTCTCATTTTTGCATCTGGTGCCAAACTTTTTTCCCCAAGACTCACCTACAATGCACAGCCATGACCAGTCGTCTCTCCTTAGGAGGTGGGGGGGAGATAAACAAGCAGGCTTGTTTTGACAGAGCTGAATATAGACCTTTACTCCCCCTGACATGCTGCATCGGCTTGCCTGTCCATTAGATGCCTATGACATGCATGCATAATTCACAGTGGACCGGTTGCAGGGCCTCTCAGCCCGCTCTGAATTCTCCGCACCGCATTGCTGTTAAATGAGACATCCAGCTGAGACGACCTAAGATTATGTTGATGTGCACCACACTGAGGATGAAATAGGATGGCTTTTTGTCTCGCACAAACAGAGCCAAATTATAGACTCAGGGCTGACCTGCCATAATGGCGACGGAGTTTTTCTTTGTGTTTGTTTTTTTTTTCCTTCGTCTCTGTTGTTTAGTGATATCTAAGACTGCACTCTGATTTATGAGGCTCAAAGAAAGATGCAATATATGGTCACTGCCAGACTCAAAAAGTAATTTGTCTTGTTTGGTTAACATCTCAAATAGGATATGACAAAGGACAGGATTTGTCTTTGAGTTATGCCATGCTTTTTTTTTCAACAAAGTTCAGGAGACAGTTCAGGAGCCAACACAAAGAAGAGCAGGACTATATGTACACAGGAGACCGTAAAGAAAGTCTGATTGTAGCGTTTCCAAAAGAACAAATTATATTGTGTTAACTGAACACACTGTTATCGAATTGTTTCTCTCTCTCTTCAGAGGCGACTTCGATTACCAGCCCAGCAGGTCACCTGGACGTCACCATTGGAGAGAGCATCGTGCTGCCCTGTCAGGTATCACATGACCCAACGCTGGACCTCAAGTTCACCTGGTTCTTCAATGAGCAGCTCATCCGCTTCGGAAGCCACGGGGTTTACTTTGAGAAAGTGGGTGGGGTAAGTGCATTTCTGTATTTTTCAGGTTGAGATGTTACAGAACTGTGAGACATTGAGCACAGATTATTCAATTGATGTTTTAGATAATGGAAGTTGTCTGATCACGAGAAATTGGATTAGCACACCTAGATATGGCCCCAGTACTGACAAGTTAAACAAACATCAGCAGAAAGTTGATAAAGAACTAAGATCCTTTGATAATATGAAGTTTGAGAACTAGATTATGAGGTACGTATATAAGGAAATTAAGCCAATATTTGACTGAGACATAAAAACCAGAGAGTTTCGTGTATTGTATTTCTTAAGTGCATTTAAACGTGTGAGATCTAATTATTATTTATATCCAAGTTGACTCACAGATCAATTTCATGATCGTGTAAACAAACTGATGTTTCACAAGGTCCTGCATAAACACTCCTAGTAAAGGCAACATTTCAATTTATTTCTTAATTTTTTTGTCTTGTTTCTGTGGTTGAACTGTTTCATTTATTTTTGTCAATTGTCAAGAAATTATAAATGTGGTGTTTTTACTTCCATTTCTCCTATTTTCTTCCTTTGAAACAGTGTTACAATGTTAAATGACTTCTCCCACACTTGAAGATCAACCTTAATTCTGCAATTAATTGTTTGGTTTAATGAAACAGTCTTTGCCTGCCACTGCAACACTTATGTAGCTTTTGGAAAGTCTGTTTTTCAAGAACAGCAGCCCACTATTGGACATTGACTTGAACTGGCAGGGTAATGTATAACACACTTTTCGACTTAAAAAGATATCAATCAAATCCAAAAAGATACATTAACAATGTGTGGATAGAAGATACATGGACAGATAGTAATAACATAAAAATCAATCTTATCATCTATTTCCCTGAGACTTGTGAATCAGCCACAGCTTTGAATTCCCAAAACTTAAAAAAAAAATGAATATGTCTGATCTCAGATGATGAGGTATCCTTCAAACTCCTCATTTTTGCAAAGCCATAGAATATTTTAGAAGTAGTTCTTGTATGGGGCCTTGAAACTTTTCCTGAGAATAAAGGGAACTGCCTCTCCTCCACAGCTCCATAAGCTTGTTTCCATTTGCAGGAGGAGAATCTCTGCTTTTTTGATTTGAGCACATGTGAAAAGTTAACCACAAAAGAGGTTTCAGAAAAGTTATCTGACTTTTTAAATTCAATCTATTTAGATAGTTTCTTTTTTTGTTTGTTTATATATATATATATGTGTAGTGCCATAAACAGAATCCCCTTTTTAGCATAACCATACCTCTTTTTCTAAAGCTTCTTGCTTCATTCCAGATTCTTTTTTTTTTTAAGTACAAAGTATTGAGCGTTTGTTCACGATAAATCATGCAGGTTGCAGGTTTGTTTTTTCTTTTTTCTTTTCCTCAATAAAACATGAGGACACAGTGTTTGCCCGTTCTGCTTGTTAATAACACCTCCTCCATAGACAAATGCTGCAAGGAAGAAAATCATAAAGCAATTCTCGGCCGTGTGTCACATCTGATCATCATCTTTTAATTAGGAAAAGCAATTACTGGGTCCTGGCTTCGAGATCATCTATTGCTTTTTCTTTTTGGCAGGATCATGGTCAACAAGAGCTTTTATAATTATGTGTCACCGCACAGTTCATACAAACCCATTGAACCCTCACATGCCCTCCACATGTTGTTGGAGCAAAACATGACATGTCAATTTTAAATGATCACATTATTCTGACTGCACTGATCAACTCAGCAGGAGAACAAATCCTCATTTTCTTTGTTATTATTTATCCTATTTTCTCTTTATTCCTAATGATAGCATGCACTGTAAGACTGTAAGTCTGAAGCATTATTGACATCGCTACTGTAATTTGTAAATCCTGCTAATGTAGATATAGAACTATTAATGTTTTGATAGGTTCCAGAGAGATGGAATCAGACATATAAAAGCAAAAGAATGGTACTTTTAGATTGTGTTTAACAATCATACAGCTCCATTTAATAACCAATCAGTGCCATGCAGTCTAAACAAAATAGGTTCCCATATGACCCTGAGTTGAATGAATGAATTGAATGAACAAAAAACTACTTAAACTAAAAATGATTACCACTGATATATTTCTTTAAAGGTTTAAAACCATTAAAGCCCCCCCCAAAAAAAAGGGCTGTGTTTTTCAGATACCGATCGATAATAAAACTGAACAGCAGCAACTTTTAGGTCATCAACTGACTCACTTTCTGTCTCGTCCGTCAGTTATCCGATATTAAGTGTAGTGAAGGTGTGATACCACTCACATCAAATGTTTATCATGAATTAAAGGCACACTGGTGTCGAGCAAAATAATAAAAAGTGATATCCAGCTGAACTATATCGTCGATAATAAGACACTGAATATTTAATGTCAGATATACAGGATGTTTATATTACTGAAGATGAAAGAAACTCTTGTCAGCGTTTTCAGCCTAACTATCAAAAAAAAAAAGAGAGATTATTTCTGTACATTTATTTTTAATTATCTAACAATGCAAGTCAGCCTGAAGAGAATCAGCCTATGCAGATCCAACAAACCTCAGACAGAGAAACTCAACTTTTAATATTGTCATTCAGAGGAACACACAAAAGCGGGTTTTGTAGGAATTACTGTTTATTGGTTGGAGTTATTTTGATTTTTAAAGCAACCATGATACCTGTTTTTTTTTTTGCTTCCTTGCTTATATAAATTTAGTCAAAGAGGGGGACCTATTTCATCCCAAGTCATAGTATTTTAATGATGACAGGGAATTTCAAAGAGTGAATGACTGAGAGCAACTCAATTTTTATCTTCATAAAATGCTCTGATTATACATCAAAGTAGTTATCCAGTCTCATCCCCTTTCACAGTTCCTGACTTTGATAGATAAGACATCAACTTAACATTAGCTCTAACTTTAAAGTTCAAAGCTAATAATGCATTTGGCATTGAATGGTTGTCTGTAGAGTAAATGGAATCGGGGAGAATGAAAAGGATGGAGCTGAAAGGGGCTTTTTAAGTCATCACAAAGATCTGTCCTCACAGCTGATTATGAGAAGCTGCACTCAGACATTTGATGTGTCCTTGGACTTTTGTTGTACCTTTTCCTTCCTTAATGTAATAAACTGAATACGGGAAGAAATCACTGTGGCATTGCCCTTGTTTTCACAGTGCTTCACCCTGCAACTTTTAAATTTTGTTTCTTTTCTTTAACTCTTTTTCATGTGTTTCTTTCCTTCAGCGATCAGCAGGTGACATTATGATCAGAAACATTCAACTGCAGCACGCTGGGAAATACACCTGCGCTGTTCAGACCAAGGTTGACAGCGTGTCCATTGCCACAGATGTGGTGGTCCGAGGTAAGCCTCTCAATCTTATGCATAAGTCAATAAGTCTTAATCCATTGTTTGAAATTGGGCATATTGGGTACAATTAGAAATTTGATTCCAAAATGAAGTGTGATGTCTTTTTGGATCTCTCGCTGAAGCCTAAGTGCATGAAAACATGAGGGAAAAGGTCTTCCTCAAGTGTTTCTTTAACCTAATCTACATCTATCTATTGTATTGTATTGTAGGCCAACATTCACTGAAGTATTGATGTTATTTTCAGTGATAGGACTATGGTTTAATAGCTTTTTTCTGATGAAGACAATATTTTTTCCTTGATATTTCCACAAAAACATTTAAATTTAACTGAGCGTAAGAAATGATTTAAGCCATAATATGTAACAGGACATATTCACCTGCCTAAACCCTTGCACTGGACCACCTATTCATCTATTCATACATGTATACATAAATTCTATTACCTATCTTATAGGCCTGTTCTGTCAAGGCCCGGGCTCACAAGAGCTGGATCCTGTCCATCCTATACTGGATGGAAATATCATAGATCCCGTGTATCCCGGTTACTTAGTATGTAGTTCTGCTAGACAACCACATGACTAAAAGCTTATAACACCCAGAACTCTTTTTTATAGTTTACTTCAATACATAGTTTTGTTTCTGGACAGTGCTGACATAAACCGACTTTGTTTATCAAAGTGAATGTTTTGGGATAAAGTGACTATTTGAATGTTTGGCTGGATGGAACCCTCCTTAATATATGACAAGCTAATTCACGTCCCTCTCAAAAATGTACCTATATCACTGCTATTGAATATGAAAACTTTGGAGAACGTGACATTGGTTCTTTAAAGACAACTTACATTAATATTTACCGAAATATGAACACTGAACCTGCGTTAAGGTTCAGTTTCATGTATTACAGAGGACCACTGCTGTTTGTGAGCATAGCAAGACCTTCTGCACTTATTGCATCGGCTGTAAAAGTGCAGTTTAAGTCTTCACTGTGTGAACGGGAAACTCAAGCCAGGACACATCCTCTCTCACTCACCATGGCTGGGACTATATAACTCTGGTTATGACTTCAGCCTTGAGATGACATAACTATTGCTCTGACTGTAGCTGTAGTCACGGCTGTGCCTCGCTTGTCACGATCCTCACTGTGACACATTGGTTTTTGACTGTCACGGAGACTATGTTGCAGTGCTGTGGTTTTTGTGCGGTTTCGGTTCTGCAGGCTGATCATTGTTACTCTCTCTTGTCTCCTGAAACTCCTGATGTGTTGGTCCCAGCAGAAGCCGCTCAAGTGCAAATACTAATACCGGGTCATTGAACTGAAGCAGGAGCCAAGGTCCAAACAGTTATAAACAACCTGCTAGTAGCTGTTGGATATCAGCCTTTTATAAAAAAGCACTGAAGACAAAATGCATCATGTGAGGCGACACGTTGTCTCACTTTCTATTTTAGATCGTCGTACTGACTTCAGCCTCTTTACCAAATGTTCACAGAGATCAGAGGAAATATCAAAAAGCCAATTATACCTCAAACAAGACAGGAAATATCAGCAAGAAACCATCGCCTACTGCGTTATGACACACATATCTTTGTGTAATACACTGAGTCTTTATGGTATTTGTTTCTGGTCTGAATCATTAAGGTTTTTGATTTTTTCACAGCCCTGTTGTTCCTTTAATGCTGTGGAAGCAGCCTTCACACATGTATGTGTGTACTTGAATCCTCCCATATAAAGCTGTGCGCATATGCTTTGAACTCTTCCTGAGCTTCAGACTCCTGTAAATGCAACAGCATCTACTTGTGACCCTTCATCACGGATTATATATGTTTTGAGGCAAGTGATTTTTACCTACAATTCATCTTTTTTTGAACTGAGACCAAAGACAAAACTGATCTAAGAATGTGTGTGTGTTTTTTTTTTTTTTTACTAGAAAATTGGTCTAATCTTTGAAGGTTCAGCACCAAGTTCATTGAATTATTTTAAAGCAACAAATGTGTGATACAGCTTCAATGTGCTTTCGGGCCAATGGTGTTCAACATGATGGAAGCTAATCTGATTTAGATGGAAAACGTTCGGTCACTTCACCAACATCGGGGAATCATCCAATAAACATATTTTTGGCTGTATTATGATCTCTCATAAGAAGAGAAAGTCTCTAGCAATTCTGCATTGCATACTAAATGCTTTAACAGCGCGGAGTTTGTTTTATGAATATAATAAAGCTGTGAAATTTATTTCTTTTTTTTTAAGAAAATCGTTGCAGTTTCTTATTTCTACGAAAAATTTATGTGAATAACAAATAAATCATATATTAAATAAATGCAATATACAATTTTTTTCCAGTAATATTCTTTACCTGTCCAGATATCCTTTCACTCTGTAAACCCAATGACTTCACAAAAAAACTAAGACAGCAACTCTTTGAACGAATCAAATTTCTTTATCCAAAGAAAGAAAGAATACTTAATTTATCCCTCCTGAGGAAAAATACTTCTCTGTATTTAACTAATCCTATTCATAGTTAACTACAGATGAAAGATGTGCCACAGTCTCGGGGTTTTCTCAAATCCACTTGTCTAACATCTCAGCTACCACTGCCCCAATAGTTTAAACACATTGCCGCCAAAGCAACAAAAGGTCGAGCTTAGAAAGTTTAGAATTTGTCCGAGGGTGTCAGCAGGCTTTATCTTCATACTCTCTGCTCAGTCTCAGCTCCGAGCGTGGCCGACTTGCTCTGTGTCTTTACTCCGCTTCCCCTTGGCCCCATTAATCTCAGCAGTATTTATCATTCTGTGTGAGTGAACAGTGACTAATTGTGCTTCCAGGTCCTCCGGGCCCCCCCGTGGACTGCAGGGTGACTGCAGTGACAGAGACCACTGCCTCTCTGTCGTGGGGACCTGGGATGGATAACCACAGCCCCATCCTCAGCTACACCATCCAGGCCAGGACGCCTTTTTCTCTCGGGTGGCAGGCCGTCACCACTGGTACGCCGGCCTCATCTCCCAGTCTGTTTGTAGCGTGTGTGAATGTGAAGCTTACGGAGTAGTTGAAAGGGGGTGAGGGGGTGTGACTGCTACCCTCTCGGAGCGCCACACACAAAATGACAGTAAATAACACATCACCAGCTTGGCTAAGTTTCAGCGGCAGATCTTGCGGGGCTTTAATGAAAGGTTATTTCTGTGATGTCTCCCAGTTCCTGAGCTGCTAGGAGGGAAGCAGCTGTCAGCCACTGTCACTGACTTGAGTCCCTGGGTCGAATACGAGTTCAGAGTCTTGGCCACCAACAGCATAGGAACCGGAGAGCCCAGCAAACCCTCCAACAAGTCCCGCACCAAAGAAATGCGTATGTATCTGAGGCGCCGAGTAATTCTTCTGCTGCCAACACTGACACAAATGGTTTTGAATTATACACATTAGACGTAGGGAGAAGCTACTTCAGGACTGCAATTAGATGCTTTCAAACAACTTTAATGCAGGAGCATATTGGAGAGACATTTCCTCTTCCTAAAGGCACACAACACATGAATGGACCGAGAAAATGATTGATGCCAAGTATTTTTAGTTAGACAGTTTCACATTCTTATATGTGGAGGGGAGAAAAAGAAGTCATCTGCGGGGCACTGCATAGAAATGCATACAATGCATACTGGGATGTTTGGTTCTTAACTAACATGCATTGAATCACTTTTGTGGGTTTTTATTTCGGTTTCTGACAGTGCTGCAAAAGTGCAAACCCATAAAAGTAGAATACTTTAAAGAAAATAATGTGAAACACGTTTTCTACAAACTGTTTCGCTGCTATGTCGACAAACAAGAAACTCCATACTGTGTATTCAGACAACTGTGCAGCAGTTTGAGCCGTAGTAGCTCTACTGTTAGGTCACCACTGTTTTCCTCAGACCAATTTTACCGGTAACATACCCACATAGGACCTGTAGTTTTATCAGTCTAGTATATACTTCTTAAAATAACTCATTACAGTTAGAACAATTCAGTCCAAAATGTGCATGCAAGTTTTGATACATTTTACATTTAGAATTTCATTTGTTGTCTGTCATGAACTTGAATTGCACAAGAAAATGGCATAACAATCAAGTATGATAAGTAACAATAACTTGTCACAATACTGAATATGACAACTTTAGTCACATTTTAGAATTTTTGCAAAACTTTATTCCTATATTTTAATCACAGCAGTCAGTGACACTAAGGAAAAAAATCATATACGGTAATTCTCTTCTTTATCCAAAACCTTAGTTTAAAGGCTTTTTTAAATTTCAGAACAACTGATCTTGCTTTTTGTTGAATCTGTTAGTTCCCAGAGTGACTCCAGCGCGAGTGAATGGTGGAGGTGGTGGACGCTCAGAGCTGGTCATTACATGGGAGGTAAGACTTGCATTCACATGTCGTGAATATTGCATGAAGTACATATTTTTTCTTGTTTTAACAGTTTCACTAAACATAATGGTTATTATTTATTTTTATTTGCTAGATCCAACTACGGCAACATTTAATTTGATAAAATGTTATGTTAAAAACAGCTTGGTTGCTATCTTTGCTGTATTACATGCATGAATTCAGTATTTAAGGATTGAAATGTATGAAAGCTAACTATTGCAATCTGTGTAAAAACCTCAGTTCTATTTCTCCTTGGAATAAAAGCCCTTAACTATACAGAATGATAAGTTTGTGCAAGGCTTGCAAATACAGTAATGCCCTCAGCACTGTTCCTCTCAGTCCCCTAATCTGTGCAGAGCTGCATTTCTTTTAGGTATTAATATCTTTAAGATCAGTCCTGCTCGACTGTCTTGAGTCATTCCTCTGAGTCATCTCGTACCTCCCCAGCCTGTTCCCGACGAACTGCAGAGCGGCCCGGGCTTCGGATACGTGGTGGCTTTCCGCCCACTCGGGGCTCAGGGCTGGATGCAGGCAGCTGTCACGTCTCCAGAGGCTTCTAGATACATCTTCAAGAACGAGAGCATCCCTCCCTTCTCTCCGTATCAAGTCAAAATCCGGGTATACAACAACAAGGGAGAAGGCCCTTTCAGCCCAGTGACCACCATCTATTCAGCAGAGGAAGGTGTGTGTGATGCTCCAATGTCACTTTGTCTGTAAATACACACTGCTCAAATGTATCATCGAATGATTCTGTTATTGCATCTTTAAATGACGAAGTGACCATCTTGAATAACCCATTGCAATGGATTGCATAGATTGTTTATTGATTTTCACATTTATTGATTTCAGAATGGCTCACTACAACACTTTAGGGATTCTGCAGCATTGCTTTGTGGCCAATTGCACTTTCAGAAATGGCACTTTCTGACTAACTTTGTTATTTAGCTTAATAATGGGGGTGTCACCCACCCCACCCATAATCCAACAAAACACAATGGGATTTGTGATGTTATGCTTCCATTCTTTTTTTTTTTTTTCTTTTTTTTTTTTTGGAAATGTGATTTCCCCTTTTCAGTTTTCACCATTCAATACAGCAAATAATCAAACCAAACCAGTTTCAGAACTTTCAAACTCAGATTGGTGCACAACGGGTCCTTATTTTTCAAATGTTTTATTTAAATTTCTTAACGATAATTACATTTTACCCCATATACACTATTTCGACTGATACTGCACAGCCAACTTTAGTCGGCTTCAGTTTAGCAGGTTACAGAATATAGGAGTAAGGTAATGGTCTTTCTTCAAAAAGGGTCATATGTGAATAACTATAGAGTTCAAAAAAAAGAAGAAAATCTTTCGCAGATATTTCCCAGTCTGAGTCTTTTACTGCCTATACACCTTATAGGAAGGAGGAGGTGACAAAGGGTCTTTGAACAAGCTGATACGTTGTAGCAACTTCCAACAAGAAAATGCGGAAGTCAAAATGTGCATGTTTAATGATTATTTTCAATAATATCTCATAAACAAACATGTAGCTTGTGTTTGGAAACTACATCTTCAAAAGAAGCCACTGCTGGGTTGTTTTTGTGTGCGTAAAATCTCAAAGTAAATTTAGAATTTCATACTTTCCGGTGATTTTTTTTTGGGTGGAAACTCTCGGTTGCGCTCACTCCTCCTCACGCAGTAGCTCAGATAGACAGGATGGAGCTGCAGCGCACTCAGTAAGTCGTGCAGCGGACGTGGGTGGAGTGAATCCATGTCTTTTTTTCCCTCTCCCGACTGGTGTGTATGCCTTTCAGAGCCCAGCAGAGCTCCGGGGAGGCTCAGGGCGAGGAGTATCTCCGCATCTGAGGTAGAGGTCACCTGGAAGCCGCTGGCCTGGAGCAACAACCGCAGACGCATTCTAGGCTACGAGGTCAAGCCAACACATGCCCACACAATAGGACCTGTTCTCACATAGTGGACAACGCCAATAGCTTGTGGCATTGTATTTGGTTTTGTTCTTTCTT
>OMNM01005704.1:21012-31660 GCA_900302745.1 Parablennius parvicornis
ATATTTGAATTATATATATATATATATATATATATATATATATATAGCTGTTTTTATATATATCAAGCCAGTGCTGTCGATACATTTAAAGGCAAAACTTGGTTTTGATGTTTTCTCTTCAGATCGCGAAGACAGCCCTGAGCTCCCTCCTCCACCCGGCGTTACTGATAACAGACAGTGTGTTCTGTGTCTCAAATACGGAGACGAGAACACGAACGTGAGTCAATAATAGTTCTTAACTTTAACACTAAGGAAGATGAATGTGTGTGACTTACAACACCACTGTTTTTTTTGTTGTGGTTTGTTTTGTTTCAGGAGGGTGGCAGGCTCTTGTACATCGGTCAGAATGAGTGGGCCCATGTGAACTGCGCCCTGTGGTCCGCTGAAGTGTTTGAAGATGATGACGGCTCCTTGAAAAATGTTCACATGGCCGTTCTCAGGGGAAAACAGCTGGTAAGGCCCAACATGTTTTCAGTTCACCTGCTCCTGTATTTTTTTCGTATGGTTTTCTCACACGGACTGTTGTTTTCTGTTCAGCGCTGTGAGAAGTGTCAAAAGCAAGGGGCCACAGTCGGCTGTTGCCTCACTTCTTGCACCAGCAACTACCACTTTATGTGCGCTCGCCAATGCCACTGTGTCTTCCTGGAAGATAAAAAAGTCTACTGCCCAAAGCACCGGGACCTGATCAAAGGAGAAGTAATGACTCTTTTTTTTTTTTTAGCTGTATAATTAAATAGTCATTAGTACATTTAGACAGAACCTTGGGGCAAAATAGACCCGGGTGTTTGAAACGTGGTTCATCTTTAAAATCTGTGCAAGTGTCCCAATAAACGTTAACTGAAAGTGTCACTTGATGTTATTCATTTTGGCTTGTGTACTTTTTCTTGAGGTGGTGTCGGGATTTGAGGTGACCCGCAGGATTCTCGTAGACCTGGAGGGGATTAGCCTCAGGAGGAAGTGGCTGGCAGGACTCGAACCTGAAAATGTTCACATGATGATAGGTCAGTTGCCCTGCTGGTGAATGGTGGTCAGTATATTTCATTCGCTTAAATGTTGATTCTTATCGTCACTGTTTCCAGGCTCCTTGACCATTGACTGTCTTGGAATCCTGACTGAACTTTCAGATTGCAAACGCAAACTCTTTCCTGTGGGATACCAGTAAGTTATTTTCCTTCTTTTTAAAAGTGTTTTGCGATTTCTATTTTTAAGCATCTGTATTCCCTCTACAACTAAAGCAGATTTTTTTAAGGGGGGGCCTCAAGAAACTGAAATTGCCAAGTAAGAGAAGTCAATCTAAGGTAACTCATTTCTCTGCAGGTGCTCAAGGGTGTATTGGAGTACGCTGGACGCTCGGAAGCGCTGTGTCTACACATGCAGGATCCTAGTTTGTCACCCTCCTGTGGCAGAGTCTGAAATGAAGAACATGATGGTCCCTGAGGAGAATCGCACCATAGCACACAGTCCACCTCCCCTAACAGGTAACTTGCTGGTTTTGATAAGCTACAATCAGTACAATCAGATTATTATCTATTGGAATAAAGAAACTTAAGTTTGCCCTTTTTCATATTTAGACTTTCCTGATCCATTTGAATCACCGAGACGCTCTGACAACCTTTCACCCGCCAACACCCCTAAGCTCAGGGTTTACACCAGGAACCGACACCCCAGTTACCCCCCATGTCAGCGCTCTCTGGGCCCCAAGCCCATGCCATCTCCAGGTAACAATATTGCTCAATCTTTTGAGCTAAATTTTTTTTTTTTAAATTGTTTTGGAAAGTCATGGTAATTTGTATTCCATTTCTTTTTTCTTTTCCAGGAGGTACCTCTCAGCCCCAAAGCCATGAGATTGTGACGGTGGGCGACTCGCTCGTAAACTCCGGCATGCGGAATATCGACTCCCGCCGTCACAGCTCCCCTTCTCTTTCCCCTCCGCCCCACCAGCTCAACAGACAGAGAGGAGTAACCTCCTTGCCTCAGATTTTGTCGCGGCCCCTCACGTCCCCACCGCCCCTTATCCCCTCCCCTGCCCGAGACCCCGAAAAGTCCAAACATTCAAGCAAAGACTCGTCAAAGTGTACAGCGCAGAGAGATGATGAAAGGGGGAGACTGTTTTCCACAGATAGAAATAGGCAGCAGTTTTCTCGAGAGCAAGGGTTAAGAGAGGCCGACAAGGGGAGAATGTCAAGTCGAGACCAAGCTTCTAAAGATCCTGACAAGAATAGATCAGCGAGAGAAAAAGACTCTGACAAGGGCGATATATCAGCCAAAGAGACAGACAAGAGGAGATCACTGAGTAAAGACTCTGGTTTGAAAGAATCTGAGAGGGGAAGAACTCTCAGTAGAGATCTGTTAAGAGATTCAGAGAAGGGGAGACAAGCAAACAGAGACTCTGACAAAAGGAGGCATGCAAGCAGAGAGTCGAGCACAAGGGAAACGGATAAGAGTAAATCATCCTCTAGAGATCCCAGCCATAGGGATATGGACAAATCTAGGTCACTCAGCAGAGATACAGGACTGAGGGACTCTGAGAGGCATCGGCAACATAGCAGGGAAACTGGAAAAGACTCAGGCCATAGTAAGGAAAAACTGTCTAGCAGAGATTCTGACAAAATTCGACCTCCTTCAAGAGATTCCAGTTATAGAAGCACAGACAGAAACAAAGACTCAGGCGGCTCAGGGAAGGATAGTAACCCTAGCAATCAGTCGAAGCATACTGGAGGAGAGGGCAAGAGTTCAAGACTGACACCAGCTGGCTCAGGCCAATCTTCTCCTCCTGTAGGTACTGCTGTTCTCACCGGTCATCAGAAAAGTGGTGGCAGCAAACAGGCAGATAAGCAAGGGAAGCACGGAAGCAAAGACCAGCATGACGTTTCTGCAAGTCTCAGTTTGTTGCCTCACCACCGGTCCACTCCCACCTCCAACATGACGCAGTGCAAGGACAAGCCCAGCTCAGGGAAGGAGAGTAGCAGTGGCACAGGAAGTTTAATACCATCTTCACATCATAAAGACTCCATTGTTGGGAAATCCGGCTCACCGCAGCCTTCATTTCATAAGTCCAATATCCGGAAATCAAATGATTACTCATCAGGTGCAGCCACAGCACCGGCTCCAAAGTCTGTGTGGTCGTTGAGGACATCGGGGGACAACGACGTTGGAAAGAGAGGCCCTGTTCAGATCTCTTCTTCAACTTCGGCCTCAGCTGCCAAAGACAAACACCCCAAAGTAAAGACAGCAGGCAGCAGAGATGTTTCCAAAGACCGCGATAGAGAAAAGACCCTTCAAAATAGCAACATCAGCAACAAAATCCCTCGTCTTAACAATAACAATAAGGCTACTGGCAGCATTAACACACATGCCACCAACCCCAGCTCTCACAACAGCAGCAATAGCAAAGCTCCAGTGCTTGGAAACAGCATCAAAGCTCACGGAAAAGCTCAGGGGGAGAAACACGAGAACCAGGGAGGGGACAGGTCGTGCTCAAAGAGCAGAGAGAACCTCTTGTGTTCTGCAAGGAAGAACAGCTCCAGTGTGGAGAGTGTACAGCAGGCTGCTTTAGCCCCAGAGAAAGGACTGAAGCCCTCTTCTCAGTTGCACACCAAACAGACGACTAACCAGCTGCCGTTGTCCTCCAGGGAGAAAAAACAACCCGTTAAATCCCTCACTGCAAATCCCCTCAAGACTGACATCAAGACGGACCCCAATGGGACCAGCACGGTTGGTGGTCTTTCTTCCTCCACCGTACCCACAACCACTACATCCACTGTCCCTCCGTCCACTGTCGGCCAGGGGTCCCGTCGTCCCGCCCACTCTGCTCTCTTCTCCTCGCCCTCCGCCAGCAGCAGTGACAGCTCCGAATCCGACACTCAGACGCAGCCAGAAGAACATCATCCACACAAACAGCACTCGTGCAGCGACCTCCGAGACCACCACAGCCTCCTAGCTCATGGCACCGAGGACGAGGGCGATGGCCCCGAGGACGAACATGACAGAAGTATTGAGGATAAACATCATGAGGATGACAGTGATGGATCGGGGTCAGCCAAGCGACGTTACCCTCGGCGCAGCGCCCGCGCTCGCTCCAACATGTTTTTTGGCCTCACGCCTTTCTATGGGGTCCGCTCATACGGCGAAGAGGATCTACCTTTCTACGGCAGCGGGGACGGACCAGGGACGCTGGTGAAGAGGAGGACTAGTGGGCGCAAAAAGTCAGCCGAGGGCCAAGTAGACGGGGCAGACGATATGAGCACGACGTCTTCGTCAGGGGACAGCGGAGAAGATGACGACAGCGTAATGAAACACAGGGGAAAAGACCCTTACTATTACAACTTCACCAGAACAATCATTAACCCGAGTGAGGGCCTGCCGTCTATAGAAGGGTTAGACCAGTGCCTGGGACGCGGATCCCAACTTCAGCGCTTCCTGAAAGACGAAGAGCAACAACAACAGAGGTCTCAAGAAAAAACCGAAGAGGACATGCTGAGTGCCTTGTGAGTACACACACTGCAGTCACAGGTTTTAACTCAAATATTTGATATCTTTGACGATAATGATTTGATAATCGGTAGCACTGAATTTATCCTTTTTGAAAAAACTGACATTCTATTGGGCTTTTATAATTTAATTGTCATAAAGCCATTTTCAGCTCATGGTACATTCAGTTCACATCAACTGTAGTTGGCAGCTGTGCTCTTGACAAAGGAGCAATATGGTTTGGTACCGGAAGGTGGTGACATGGTGACACATTTTTAGTGTTGCCTATGGTCTTTTCTGGAGGGATTTTAATGATTCCTGACAGTGGAATGAGGGGGAAAAACTTCTTTGCCCACTAGTCACATACACAGCAGTTCATTTGTAAAAAAATGAAATAAAACATTTATTTTATTAATAAAGGACATAAGTTTTTAAGTTGCCTTGTTATTTATAGTACATTTTTCTTACATCATTTAATTTAGATAAGTAAACAAAGTATAACAGTACCATCCACCATTAGAAAAAATGTATACGTGGATGTATAAAAAGAGTAAATTTCGAGAGAAAAAAAAGTTTGCTGATCATATAGCTGGCTATTCGGGTGTGTTTTAATCCTTCAGATATTTAAAAATACCATGACAACAACATTATAATTAACCACAGTAATGCTAATAGGATGTTTTAATTCAGTAACCTCTTCAGTCATCACTAACCTTTTTCACTCTGCTGTCTTCAACAGAACAATAGGCAAGCAAGATATTGGCCAGCTGGACGGAGTTGACGACGGCTCGGAGAGCGACACCAGTGTCTGCACCACCAGCACCACCACCACGACAGCCACCTCCTCATCGACTCCACATAAAAGCGCTCCCAAGAGAAGGGGCAGAGATCGGCACGCCGAGAAATCCGACTCCCACGAAGTGAGTAAGGAGACCGACAACAGCAGCGGAGCAGTAAGTGGAAACACACGAGAAAGCCGGAAGAACCAAAAGGAAAATTGTCTTCCTGTTGGAAGTGGAGTGAAATCTCAGCAACAGAGTCAAGGCCAGGATCCTCTTGAGGCCCAGCTGTCCCTCAGCACAGATCTGCTCAAATCGGACTCGGACAACAACAACAGTGACGACTGTGGAAATATTTTGCCATCGGATATCATGGAGTTTGTTCTAAACACACCTTCCATGTCTTTGAACGCTCTGGGTCAACAGTCTGAACCTTCCTCCTCAGAGCTGCTGCTGGATGAAGGCTACGTTGGGGTGGACGTCAACAGGCGTAAAGATATTTTGTTTGACGATTTCTCCCAGCCGTTGCCCAGTGCCGAAAGTGGAGGGGTTGTAGAGAGCAGCGTGAACACCTCCATATCTGTAGAGGAGCCATATCTTCCTCTGGAGCTGCCCTCCGACCTCTCAGTCCTGACCACACGCAGTCCAACCGTCAACACGAATCAAAACCACAACGCTGGAAATCTCATTTCAAATACCTCCGACCGAAGCATGCTGGGAATGAACTCTGATGCCGAGGCCATCAGTGGAGAAAAGAGTGGCGACAAGAAACAAACGGGTCCCAGTGTGTCACCGTCAGAGAACCAGCACGAGGCTTCAACTTTGGGAAACAGAGACACACAGGTCACAGAAGGTCACATGACTCCAGAACAGTTTATTCCCAGCCCTGCTATCGGCCAGGTGGTTGAACCTGTAGCCAGCCAAGACGTTCCCAGGAGTTCAGGTACTCCTGGTTTACCGAGCTCCCCATCTCTGCCTCTGCAGGGTCAGAAGTTCATCCCAGCATCAGCGGCAACTTCAGGTTGCCCCAGTCCAGTCTCAGTATCCGGACCATCCCAGACTCAAGTTTCCAGCCCAGCAGTCATCAAACCAGGTCCCGACAAGCTTATTGTGGTCAACCAGCAGTTCCAACCACTGTACGTTCTTCAAACTGTCCCTAATGGCGTCACTCAAAAAATCAGTGCCACAGGAGTCATGGACACCAGCTCTCCTGCAGTGCTCAGCTCTATGACGCTCACCACTGGGCTGAATACAGGAATATCGTCAGCCCAGTCAATATTTCCTGCTGGAGGTAAAGTCCTGGGCACCATGTCTCACCCCACTCAGATTCACACTTTCACTGGCCCCGCTCAAGCAGGCTTCCAGGCAGGAATCCCCAGCACCACTTCGGGGCTTCTTATTGGTTTGCCCACTCACGACCAGCCACAGATTCTCGTTTCAGAGGCGGGCCGACCGCATGAATTGGGTCCCAGCGTTGCCATAGTTTCTAGTCCTTCCTCCCTCACTTCCTCCCCGACAGTCCTTGCTTCTGCTCATGGCAAGAAGAGGCCCATTTCTCGTCTGCTGCCAAGAAAAAACAAAAGGTTGGCCCGCTCCCGTAGCCAGCCCACCCTGGCTCCATCTGAAGTCGCACCCCCCAACATGACCCTCATCAACCTGTCCTCACCTCAGCTTACTGCAAGCATCCCTGGCCAACCTGGTAGTCTGGTTGAGTTAAGCGCTCTTTCCTCCTCCCAACGCAAAGTTCCTAATATTATCAAGAGAAAGCCAGGAGGGGTAATGTACTTGGATCCTACTACTCTCCTTCAGCAGAGGATTCCCGGTTCAGCCCAACCTGGTATCATAAGTCATGATTCTTCGACCCATCTGCTGCCTTGCACAGTCTCTGGCCTCAACCCGAGTCAATCTGTGTTGAATGTGGTGTCTGTGCCCCCTAGTGGCGCTGCTGGCCTACTTGCACCAGGATCAGTCTCTCTCTCCACCCCTGTCCTCAGCTCTACTGAGATCACAGGGCCAATTAGCAACCTTCTTTTTAAAGCAGGTCCGCATGGCTTGGGCCTGTCAGATCAGCCAGTGGTCCTCCAATCAGCGGGAGGCGCTCCTCTGATGTCACAGCTTAGCTCGCCTGTGCAAACATCCATAGCTAGCAGCATCTGCGTGCTGCCGTCCCAGCAGACTATCAGCGTAGCTGTCAACCAGCAAGTGGAGAAAGAAGGCAGTAATGTCCACTTACAGCAGCAGTCTGTTAATAGAGTCCAGACAGTGGACCCTTGCGCAACTAACACAGTTGCTTTAGCTCCCAGCCCATCAACTCCTCTAAGCCCCGCCAAAGGACGTGTTGTTGGAGTTTTCACCCAGACGCCAACCTCTGCACACTCCCAGAGCAGCAGAACACATCCTATTTCCCGATCGTCAGAGCACAGACCACCTCGCTCCACCACATCCACACCAGGAACGGAGAAAGGCAAACACAAAGCAAAGAGGAGCAGACAGAGTTCAGATGTGAGCGGCGGGAAGAAACTGAAGCCCTCTCAAGTCCACGAGCATCACAGCAATCCTGCAGGACTGCACCCATCCTCAAACCCGAGGTAGAACATCATTTCTATTTTTGGCATCTTCACTTTGTTTGCATGCTGTGTTTTGCATATTTGCATATCCTCCAAAGAGCTCTATATAAACTTGATGTAGAATTATTATTTTTTGCTTGCTTTACACTAGCTCAGACACAGAGAAGTGACACATGTTACCTGTACTAATATCAATTAAAGTAACTCTGTAAAGGGTTTTTATTAAGTTGCAATCTTATTATAAAACTTGCCATTTGTTTTTTGTTGTTTGTTTTTTTTTTCAAATCAGTTTGAAAGAGCTGAGCTCCCCAGAACCGATGGATATGGGCAAGCCTCAAGATAAGGCCTCGAACAAAAGGTACGGAGTGACAGTCTTAGTCAACTCTTGTCAGACAGATCATAAAGATTAAGACTTCTAAATGCTTGTTTCACCCCTTTTCTAGTGCACTCGGTAAAAAGAAGACCTCAGAAGGGTCTGTTCTACCGGGTAAAATAGTGGGGAAAGATAAAACATCCGCCAGTGGAGGAGCAGGATCTCTTCCTGTGGCGTTACCACCTGACCAGGATGGGAACAGCAGGGACTCGGCTCTGGATAGTAAACCAAAAAAGGGCATCATCTTTGAAATCTGCAGCGAAGACGGCTTCCACATCCGCTGTGAGAGTATTGAAGGTAGGAGAGAAACACAGAAACCCTGCAGCTTGACATTTTAATATTATATACTATGAAAACAAATGACATATATTTAAGACTATTAAACTTATAACAGTAATAGAAATATATTGAACTGAGTTTAAAATACTACCCCCTCTCTCTCTACAGAGGCCTGGAAATCTCTGACTGATAAGGTGCAGGAAGCTCGATCCAACGCAAGACTCAAGGAGCTCTCCTTTGAAGGTAAGGCTTTATCCAAATATCATCAAAATCATTTAAAACACCTTTGCTATATCCCTATACTGAAATGTATATCATACTCGGGTACGAGAGTATTGACAGTTATTGGATGTTTGTCTGTTCCAGGCGTGAATGGACTGAGGATGCTGGGAGTCGTGCATGAGGCGGTGGTCTTCCTGCTGGAGCAGCTCTACGGCTCCCGACACTGTCGGAGTTACCGTTTCCGCTTCCACAAGCCTGAGGAAACGGACGAACCTCCTCTCAACCCCCACGGCTCAGCTCGCGCAGAAACCCACCACAGGTTGGAAAGAACGGCGCCACACACACTCGTCCATAACACTCCATAACAGAGCCTGATGGTACAACCACCCAGTAAATGATTCAAGATGTCCCGTTTCTAAAGATCCAAAGATGATCGACGCCTCCTCTGTAGTTTTGCCACACAGAGAGAATGTCCCTGGTTCGATGTCCACCTGTTGTTAATTTGCATGTTCTCCCCGTGTGTGGGTTTTGTCTGGGTGCTCTCGTTTCCTCCCCACAGTCTAAAGACGTGTGAGGCTCATCTTTTTGTTTGTGCTTTTGTTATTAAGTAATGCAGAAAACGCCGTATCATATTTGGCTTAAACGGAGTGATCTGTCAAACTTTAATCATCCCATCTTCTGTCTGTTCTATTGCTTAAACCAGGAGGTCTGTATTTGACATGTTTAATTTCTTGGCCTCAAAACATCGCCAACCCCCGGAGTACAGACCGCAGGAAGACGACGAGGAGGAGGGTCAGCTCAGGACAGCGAGGTACGCGACAGCTCAAACAACATCCCGTTCATTCTTCATACGGGAACTGGATCCGAGAATGAATTTGATGAAAAGTTTCTTACCTTAAATGTCTATTTCTTGTGCTGCTGTCGCAGGCGTGCGTCCATGGAGCTGCCGCTCGCTGTGAGATTCAAGCAGCTCAAGGCAACTTCCAAAGAGACTGTTGGAGTCTACAGGTTTGATCAGTTTTCTGCTGGCACTTATGGTCAATATCTGGCTGTTTTTATGAGTGTTATAGCTTCCTTTCATTACACAAAGTCACATTTACTCAAGGAAGAATAATACTCTTACTTGGACTTGAAAGACCTTTAAATCCGTTATTGTATCTCTCTGCAGGTCTCCCATTCATGGCCGAGGTCTGTTCTGCAAAAAAACCATCGAGGCTGGGGAGATGGTGATCGAATACTCCGGAAACGTCATTCGGTCTGTTCTCACTGACAAACGGGAGAAATACTACGAGGGGAAGGTGAGGTTTTTAAACCCTGCCCTGTTTGATTAACGAAAGAGAATACAACTACAACTGAGGAAATAAAAAAAAAAAAATCTCCTCTCTGTTGCCTTGAAGGGGATTGGCTGCTACATGTTTCGCATTGACGACTACGAGGTGGTCGACGCCACCGTGCACGGCAACGCCGCCCGCTTCATCAACCACTCCTGCGAGCCCAACTGCTACTCGCGAGTCATCACGGCGGACGGCCAGAAGCACATTGTCATCTTCGCGTCGCGCCGCATCTACTGCGGCGAAGAGCTCACCTACGACTACAAGTTCCCCATCGAGGACGCCAGCAACAAGCTGCCCTGCAACTGCGGCGCAAAGAAGTGTCGCAAGTTCCTCAACTGACGACGACGCGCGACCAGCTGGGAGAGGACACCAGGGCGGGGGCGGAAGCACGGGGCAGTGTAGTGTGTTCAGCCCACGAAGGACCACAGCTGCCAACAAAGCAGGAGCTCTGCATCGATCCCGGCTGCAGGGACGGTGGTTGTTGGTTGTATCGTATATGCAGGAAGGGCCGTTTTTGGAGGACGGGCCATTTATAGAGTTTCCAACTTATTGTGCCTCCTTTTGTCTCATTTACATTTGGCATGGAAAGTTTCCCCTTACGAGGTGAGTAAAGAAATCAAGGCA
>OMNM01005705.1:17903-40824 GCA_900302745.1 Parablennius parvicornis
ATTTGTATTCTTATTGGCTATTTCTGTCATTTTTGTGTCTGCGTACTGTTGATATTTCATCTTAGAGCACAAGCACACTTTTACAGCGTGCATTGTGTTCGCTCGTGCTTCTCTTTGAACTCATGTAATACAATTGTGTTCCGTCATGGAGGACAGCGAAAAACAGATGAGCAAAAAGAAGATTATAAAATGTCATATTGTGAGGCATATTTGCAGCATCAGATAATCAGACCCCACGTTCCGTTCTTTCCAGCATTGCTGAATTAATCCCCCGAGCTGCTTGAAATCAAAGAAAGATACTCTTAACGAGGCATCACGAAATTTGTAGGAGTAAAGGAAGCCTTGCACTGTAAATAGGCACATATTACACATTTTGAAAATGAACGATGAAGATTTGGGAGAAGTACTTCACGATAAGTTATAAAAGTGAATTGGGAGAGCGAGCTGGCTTGTTTGGAAATGTTGCTTGAGATCAAGTCAGAGGTCTGACCATATAGTACCTTCAGCACACCCATCCCTGATGCCGAGTGAGAGTTGGTTTGTCATAGTAATAATGCTAGTTAGCAGCTTTTAATTTAAAATATCGAGTAAATCTTAAAAGTCTGGTAATATTTTTACACTAATGGGGTTTTAAAGCATATTTCATGATTTCAATAATCCTCCATTAAACCTCAGATTCAGTAAGAAAAAACTAAAAGAAAGTTCAAATGACATTTATAACTTTTAAGCATCATTACTTATCCAAAAAAAAAAAAAAAAAAAAAAAAAAGCAATCTGCTGGGAAAAGGCTTCCCCCTAACCCAGCCAGATTTCTGCTGCTGACGCAGTCGGCGCTGCACTGGATTAAGCTGATAAGGGATCATTATTATTAAAGTTTTGAAAATAAATGTTCTCAGTTTACTGCAACTCTCTGATTCCTGCTCTTGGTTTTTACACATGCAAATCTCGCACTTGTCGCTTCAGTTAGACAATTAAATCACTGTGATCTCCCACTCACTGTGCTCACACTTTCTTTCCATTCAGACATACCTTTTTCATGCCACACTGTGGAACTATAGTACATACAGCAGAAATGACTGTAACAAATGACTGGGGAAGGCTGTGCAAGTTTAAAGTCGGCTCGTTTACCCTGGAGAGAGACATGGCACCAAGGAAGTAAGGTGGCCCCAGATGGATTATTTGTCGCTAATTCCAAGCGCCAATCAGCTGCCGCCCATCAATAATTCATGTGAAAGTCTTTGAAAAGTAAACACTGCTTAGCCCATTAGGATTCCAAATTGGCACAATGCCATGGTGCGGTACACAACTTCACTTCACTTCCAGAGGGTCTTGTGTGACCACTACAAAAATGCTTTTGCTACGTATGGAAATCCAGTGCTCATTAGAGAAGGGGGAATCCATTTTAGACCCTTAGCAGGTATTATCTCATGCAGCACTAGCATGGAATTGATGCTAAATATGACAGTAGATGGAGGCAATTAGAGTGACAGCTGGTGCTGGGATGTGTTGTGTTTTGTTTTTGTTTTTTTTTGTTTGGATTGATCTCCTCTATCAGCTTTGTTTCCTGCACTTCAGACATATGGGATACATACGCTGTCATTCAGTCACTAAACACATGCAGCTAATATGCTAAAGAGGATCACGCTCCCGCTGTATAGTTCATTTCACTCCTCCTTGCCATGTACATTTGCATATTGACTTCACCTCCCGTTTACCCTCCACCACTTTTTCCCTGTCTTTCATGTGCTTATTCAAGGTCTATTTGTGATTCTTCGGCTTTGGGGAGTTTCTGGGTGTGTACTGCGCTTTTGTAGCTTTTAGCAATTCCCAGTTCTCAGTGCTGCAATTCCCACCTGAGCCATGAAGGCTAGGGAGTGGTCTCTCTCGCTCGCTCTCTCACTGTGTGATGCTACGATATGATGATATCAATAGGCAAAGAGAAGACTTATCTACTTCACATTCACTGGTAGTTTTCTCTTTTGCTTGTCTGTCTATATATCGCCTTACTTTTTGCTTTTTTCTTCCCTTTTTTACAATGCTCACTGGGTAGTCTCTGTTATGCAAACAGCGGCTGTCCAAGACAGTGATAGCATCCATAATCATTCCACATTTCTTTGAAAACTTTGCAGCCTTAAGTTTCAGATATGTGATTTTCTCTAAAAGCACAAGTTTACAATGACAAGAACTTTCTTTTGTATGATAATCCAGTTCTTTTCATTCCTCTGCACTTCTTTGAAGCGAAGATTATCACTCTGTCACCTGGGATTTCATGTGAAGTCAAATTTGGATATTGTCATATTACACAAGAACAAAGCAGGGAATCTTCTTTGTAGTAATATTCTTCTGGTCCTTAAACTTGTAATACTAATTCCTACCTTATATCGTCATTTTGGTAAATATTCCCCAAACACTAACCTCTAACACATACAAATTAAACAATTCCTTGAGGTAGACTCTCATCTTTTCAACATTTTACACATGGGAAAGGTATAGGATCAAATTTTCATGGCAGGATTTCAGGCATATGGATTTATGGCTCAATGCCGAGCTCAGTGAGTTGGAGGGACTCCCAGGTGGATTAAATGCGTGCCTTGTACACATATGAATCTCTTTCAGTGAATGTGTTCCTGTTTGTGTGTGTGTGCGCGCGCATGTCTGCGTGCGTGCATACAGGTGAACATGTGCACACTCTTCTTTCTGATATCTGTCTGACTGAACATATATGTGCCCACTCTGGCGTATGAGTGTTATCACTCTTGTTGCAGCTTACTCCATTAGTGAGAAGGGATTCCTGTGCTCTGCTTGAAGCCAGAGGAGACCAATTAAAGCCATCAGGCAGCATCAGGGGAGCCGAGCTGCTCTCGGAGCCCAAAGAGCTGCAGAACAGCGGTTTAACTCTGACTCAGTTCTCCTTCAGCTCTGCACCGCACAGTATGAGGAAATTACTAAACAATTACAGGTGCATATAGGGAGGCTAATGACTCAATTGCTTATACTTTCTGCATCCATCTTTTTCTCTGTGAAATTTGTTCTAAATTTCACAGGATTTATTGAGGTTGGCACACATTTACTCAAAGACTTACTTACATATTTTAATATATAATAACCGATAATATAGTATATAAACACACCTCATACACAGTAACAAAAAAAAAAAAAGGAAATGTGGGTCTTTTCAGCATGCACTAGCAGACAACCAAGTCAGTCTGATACTGGGATAACTCATCATTATTCTATAGGGCAGTAAATGTTTGTCTCGCTTCTTTTATTTTCTTACAAGTGTGTGCATATGTATATGGCTCCTAATGTCCTAATGTGATAGTGTCACTTTCTTTCATCACTTGAATCTTTTCAAAACATTTGTGTGTGCCTAATATGCAGAAAGGAGTAGCAGAGATTCAGCACAGTTTGAGGCCTTCCCAGTGGGTGTTATTATTGTGTGGTTTTTCCTGCAGCTTTCCACACAAATGCGCCTTGCCTCAGTGATGCTTGACCATGCTTCAGGGCTTTGTTAGAGCAAGGAGGCCAGAGATGTCATACCCCGTTACAAAATCAGGCCTCAGACACAAACTTCCTCGTTCCGTCTCCGCCCCTCCCTCACATATGCCTGCTGCTCTCCCCCCTGCCCTGGGGAGTGCTGCTGTGGAAATAGAGCCGGCTTCATAGTGTCTACTCAGTAGGTAATAACTCCCTGTTCAGGCTCAGATAAAGAGCTCCATTCATTTAAGTGGCTGCTCTCTTTCCACACACGAGTGACACCTGTCCCCTGGGAGAACAGTGGTGAAATACAGGGTTGAAACCATGAGCACAGTCTTCGCCATCCCTGATTGCCTTCCTTTCAAGCTCTTTGGTGGTGGAGCATTACACGTTTACATACCAGCACCCGGAGCCCCATTCTCATTTTCTTTTACCACGAGGACCCCTACTCATTTTTTTTTTTTTACTTCATACTTCATTCGCCTGCTACTTGTACTCTAATTCATTGGCTCAGTCATCCTCTTTACCTGCTGCTGCCTTCATTTTAACATCCCTATCCACTGTCCTAATCACACCTTTACCTCTATTTGCCCCTGTCATCCTTCTCAAACTCTGACTCAGTCTTTCCTGTGGTCATCTCTATTATTAACTTTGATTGTTTCACTTTCCTTTATCATTCTCTCCTTTCCACGTCTGTCTGTGTTTTGGGGATTTTCTTCTCGAGGTCCCAGAGCTCTGGGAGTCAATGATGTGTGTACTGGTCAGCGGTACTCATGGGTAATGTGCAGATCATTCATCCTGTGGACAGGTATGTAATAGAGAAGGGACGAAAGGAAGAAAGGGGACAGTGGGGGATCTCTGGAGGTATGAGAATCAATTTCATCGGGAATCACCGGAGCAAAGAAGCAGAACCTCTCTCTTTCTCTTTTTCTCTGCATCCCTTTCTCTCTCTGTCTTGTTCTCTCTGTTACTCTCTCTATCTTCATTTCCCACCCTCCTATCCCATTTCTCTCTGACTGTTCATACTGATCAACTCATCGTACACTCGCATTACACTAGCCAACCAGCGGGATAAATCCCTACACAAATTAGAACACAGAGGCTATTATTTAAGTCAAACCCTTTTCTTGGCTCCAGCAAGAAAATTGTAGTCCTACGTTCAGAACTGCAGAACAAAGAAAGCTCACTCTCTTTTCTCCCTTCCACATTATTTCCCAGGGCACAGTGGTACATCAGAGAACACTAAAGAGAAAAAAGACAGAAAGAAAATCCCACAGAGCTTGCCCCTATAGTGCTACTAAAGCTGCCCATGTGGAAGACCTGCAACACTTGTACCGGAGAGCCAGCAGAGACAAACAGCAGTCGCTTGGATGCAGGATTTTCCAGTCACCTGTGAAATCAAGCTTTGGTTAAAACAGCCCAGCATGCATGCGCTTGGTACCTGAAGGAAAGGCGTGCATGCTAATGTCTTTAATGGCATGACCATCTAGCACAGGTTCCACTTCATAAACTGAAATGAATGACTATTGGCTGACTAACACACACCATTTGACCTGGCACACTGAGGGAAACGATGATGTGGGAGACAAGAAAAATTGCTCATCAATCACAACCACGGATGGTCAGGCACTCTCATCTTGTAGTAGTAATGTTCAGTGAATTGATTATGGAATGATGAGGTTGTGTAAAATGCTGCGTCTCACTCATTTATAGCAGACAGAACAATTTTTTTATTTATGACAGTCATAAAATGGTCTGAACAGATGTTAACGTTTCTATACAATGCCTTCCATGGAGTGTAACATCTGTGGGTTATCTCTTGTTTGGAAGGGAGAAAAGGACAAGGTGAGATTAAGAGGCCATGTGAAGAATTACAAAGAGATGGAGAGAATGATAGATAAAGGAAGTTAAAGACAGAACCAAGGGAGGCTCGTCCGAGTGGGTTTTCCACTCTACCACTACTGAAATGATGCATAACTCCACAGTATGCCCTTTAATTGGTGCTATTAATATCAGTTAAAGTTTTAATACCTATTTATTAAAACTTTAGCTTTTTTGGAGACCTAATGCGAAGAGAATTATGAATCTCAAGGGCTGTGCTCTATAAAAAGGCTCGGTCATAAATTATTAATGCCCCACCACTTCATCTGCAAGATCTCACTCCAAGATTTGTTAAAAAAGAAATAGCCGAAAGGTCTAATATTAGGAGGAATTTTCATCATTAAATGCTCTACATGAGTGTGCCATATTTCTTGAATAACTCTATTAAAATTGTAAACATTACCTCCAGATTGCCAGACAGTTCGAGCGGTGCAAAGAATTGAGCTTGTTGAACTTGACAGATGAACTCTCGTCCTAACAGGCCATGGATAAAATATAAACAGGGTGTGGAAGCAGACAAGCAAGGAATCCAAATCAGGATAATTTGTCTGTTTAAATCATTAAATTCCCTTACTCTGTCAAATAATCTGTGAGAATCCCTCACACTTATCTACGAAAGAAAAAAAAATCCGCAAAATGAACAGAGAGGCATTTCAAGAAAGTACAGAACAAGTTATCCCCTGTTATTAGAATTAATTATGGTTCAAAGATTAGAAACTTAAAGCTTTGGCTCTGAGTTTTCGGAAGTTTGAACTCGACAAAAAAGTTTTTGTCTTAGATGGGCAGCAGAAACACTAGCAAGGTGAAATGTCTTGAATAGACTAGAAAGGGAGGATAAAAGGAATAAAAATGTGACATTCAGTACAGAGATCAGTGATACCATCTGTGACAACACAGTTTTATGCATCATCATAAAGGGGGAAGATGAATTGTTGTGCTTGGCTGATATCAACCAAGCTTTATAGAGAATAAAGGCCATTTTTGAATGCATCATTCCCTTTCATTTCTTACTTTAATGTTACTTGACATATACGTACATTGGATTATTTTAAATGTACTTTACCACTGATGTTTTTTTGCCATATTGACATAACAGTAGTTTTAAATATTTTCAAATACAACCACCAATACTTTTTGGTGTAACCTAACAACCTCTTGAAAATCTCCACTCGACCCTGTGAACCGTGGTCGTAGGTTCCCAAAATAACTCCACCCACTTCTCAGCTCCTTTTTGAAATGGAAATAGGACTTGCATCCTCCTCTTCCACGCTCTACTTCTTTTCTTCCTTTCCATTCTTGTATCCTTAACCAACCCCCAGTATTCTATTTCATCACTTCCCTCATAGTGGTCCCCAGCACCTCCATCTCCACCTCATGGCTTCAGCTGGAGAGTGTGAAATGAAGCTTGTATAATTAAATATTAACAGGCTGCTGATGAGGAGATTGAGAGCGAGGGTGGGAAGAGGAGCACACCACTGAATCCTCTGCCCTACTTCTTACAGTTAATGTCCACTGGGAATTATTCATGTATCAACTAACCTGTGCTGGCACCTATGAAGGCGCAAGGGTAGCAGTGAGCTGTGCCAAAGTGGCACTGAGTGAGCCAGGGTCAATCAACATTAATAGAAATCCTATTGGGGGTTATAGAATTCCAGGGTGGAGTGATGCTTTCATTATTAATTAAGCTGTCAGATGCTGTTCTTATCTGTTTGGATAGGAGTGTTCAAAAGGGAAATGGCTGCTGTGTAAAGTTTTAGTGGTGCAAATAAAAAGCAGATTGCTGATTATCAACATGTGACTATCTTCACAATTCAAATCAGTTGCTGCTAGATTTGTTTTAATTCAAAGTTTTTGTAGGTGGTTCAGGAACAGGGGATTTGCTGGTTTTCCATTTGCTATTGCAAATGTGACAACCAAGATCTCACAAAATACATGATTTTGTCTTTTATGATGCTAGTGAGTTATCACCTCTCACAAATTAGAAGTGAAAGATGTGCTACTCCCTCTAAAATCAAACTTATTGCATCTCGTAAAGTTGAGAATATCCCATCTTTTATGAATAAAATATATTGTTGTCAATTGCACATTTTTGCAATAAATGAAACAGATTGACAGAGGGTAGTTAGAGACTAAACACTATCATAAGTGTCAGCAGTCAGTCTGGTCTTGCCTTTTATTATGTCAGTGTTACATCGTTACATTAGATTGTGGAAGCAGGCTTGTTACTGGAGGTTACAGATTTGAATCTCACCTTCAAGTGCTTACCGCTGTGGGTCCAACTGCTCACGTGGCATCAGGACCGGCAGTCGGCTTAAAACTTGTGCCAAATCAAAGGTGCAGACCCCCAATCCACTAAAGCAACCTTGGAGACGAGCAGCTAAAGCAGATTCTCTCTATTACAAATCTCCCTCAAAATACTGCCCAGCACAATTGTTTGAACCAGTCATGGAATTTGCATGAACATCCATTTGTTGAATCTTTGACACATTAATCTGTGTTTGAAAGTTGGCACTTCTGAATGAAGCCTGCTGACTTTTTGTGAAGAAGCACTAATTTAATCCACTTGGTTTATCATATTTGTCTTCAGCTGACTGGCAGCTTAACATGTACTAATAGCAGAGGAGAATGTGTAAACCCTCCTCCGGGACAATACTCCATCCAGTTCTGGTGTTTGTTGAGGCATTAACATACACGAGTCCACATAATCTCAACAATTAGACTTGATTAAACCAGGGTTTATGCTGTATCTGAGCACAGCAAGTGGACTGGCGTAATGTGCTGTGGTCTCATGCTTGCAGCACGTCGTCGTTATGTGGAGCAAATATGAGATTTTAGTGTCGTTCAAAGCATTAAAACAAATGGCGAGCTTCAGGCACAGTTCGTGCTGTGGTTATTTTTTTCGGGGAGTGTTACTGTTGTGCGACATGCCTTAACTCTATCTGGTGCTCTGTCAAGCTATTAGCGACCTCTCTCTTCACTTCATGTAGTCTTTGTGTGTGTGCCAGCACATTTCTGAGTACATGCATGCATTGGGGCTGTCTTTCAAAGTGGACAGAAGCAACATTCCCCACCACGGCCCCTTAATTTCTCTCTGCACGATATTGATGTTCAGAGTGAACGCCTCACGCAGCTCAAGGAGGCCGTGAAGCAATTAGAGCTCTCTGCTGCCTCTGGTGCGTCATCTTCAGTAAATAAAGCACCCCACAGCTCCAGGCGAGCCATGACAGGAGAAAACACAGAACACACTCCAACCACTTCTGGTATTCAAAGGGATGAACGCCCACTAACCTTCGCCTCCTTTTCTGTCCTGCTTGGCTGAATCACAGGGCCCAACGGAGGGAGAGTGAAGGAGGAAAGTTCTGGTGTTTCTGTTGAGTGTGTGATCTTCCATCTAGAAGTGACCACCCAGTGAGGCTAATGGTCCCAGTGCTTTCTGCATCTCCAGCTGTGTGAGCAGGTTAACCAACCTACACACACACACCACACAAACGCGAAGGGACAACAAACTTGCTTTGCCTTCACTCTTGCTTCTTTCCCGTAGCTTTTATATTTCTTAGCACGCAGTGAAGTGGATCTTGGAGCTGTGTTTTTCACATTAAATCTTGTTTCCTTGATAAGTGCTAACATAACAAGGCTTAACAGCATTTGAAATCAATTTACGAGTAATGACAGGTTAGTTTTTCTTCATTTCTCACCTGCTGCTGAAGACTGATTATCATTTATCTGTTTAGACAGACAAGGCAGCTATTCATCCATACACACACATACACGCACACTTTCTCAGGTTACAAAGCAATTATCCTGCCTGGTGGTTTTCTGGAGGGCCACAAACTTACCTCAACCTTGAGCTGATGAAGGTCCTCTGTGTGCCATCTCTTATTTGTCCCCCTTTGGAATTTTAAAATCCAAATGAGTTTCTTATTTGTTTTTAAATGCTTGCCTGCACCTCATACAAGGTGATTGTTGCCTATAGTCTAAGGAGCAAAAAGTTGAGCTGAGAAGAGGAAACTCAGGGAGATTGGGGGAAATTGGCAGTGAAATAAAAGAGTGCATGATTTCCCCTGCTACTACTCAAAGAGTAAACATAATAATATTGCTCACCTATTGGCATCTGGGGCTTCATGGAGGATCCCGCCATGCAATCTTACCACGGGATGCACATCTCTATTTACCTGCTTTTGTTAACTAACCCCACAGCAACAACAACTCGGAAATGAGAAGCATCTCACATCACACCACAGCTAACGACACCACTCCTAACGTCTGGCACTGTTAGCTACCACAATACAAGGAGTCATTATCATCACACGCTCGTTATCGGCATCGCTTTTTCCAGATCACATTAAGTGACGTACATTGAACTAAATGAAAGCACAGAATATTAAGCCAACAAGAAAGATAGAAAACGAGCCAGCGGCTTAGCAAAAATACTAATCATGATCGTAAAACATAAAAAAAAAAACAGGTCAAGGACTATTAAGTAAAGATAATTAGGTAAATATTTGTTGTTTAAAAATGGACGTCAGAAGATTATGCAGGCTTCATCTAAAGTCATTAGGAAGGTCATTTCAAAAGCGAGACATTTAATATGGCAAAGCTTCAACAGCATCAAGCACATCAAGAAAGATAATCATTGTTTTCATATTTTAGTCAAGATATTTCATATTTACAATAGAAATGGTGGTTATAGATGTGTGTGTACTGCCTGTGTTCTATGAGTGTTTCATGTGGTTTATTAGCAATATAATTTGTTTGGTGTTGTTGTTAATGGTTCCCGGTAATGACAGTGGTATTGCAGTGGGAGGGAGAGGACTTCCCTGTTTGTTGCTGAGCTTGTAAAAGAATGGCTGAACATGCACCTGCCATCTCCAGAGATACTCATTAAAGAGGAGAGATGCCAAGTCCAACATCTCAGTTCTCTCTCACAGACGCACAGCGGAAACTGTATACAGTGCAGTTAAACACACACACAGACACACAAACACATACACAACACACACACACGGTCAGACATTCTCATCTTTGACAACAGAAATAAGATTTTTTTTCCTCTTTTGGTAAGATTATAATTCACTGTTCACTTGCTAATTTCTCCAAAACAAAGTTTATTTATTTTTACCCTGCATTTGCTCCCCGGCTGCAGTCAGAGTAAACTGCAGAAATGCAAGTTAAGGTGTGAATTTACAACCTAACACTATCTCCTCCTCTGCAACTTTAAAAAAAATCAGGGCAGCAGCAAATCGTGTAGAATACTGACTCACCTTATTATCATTAGCTATTTTCAGAAACTTCCCCAAATGTGTACTGATTGAACAAGAACAGATGAAAAAGAAGTACGTATGTGTGATTTAGTGTACCGCCCGGCCCTCCTGGGCAGCCATGTAGATTGATATTGGCAGATCAAAGCGTGTTCAGTGGATAATCTGTAAAAGGGCGAAATAAGATGTGCTTGTGCTCGCTGCACACGTACTTTCTACCGGTTCCATTGAGATCACACCCCTGGTCGCGTCAATTTGCATGTGGTGTGTTTAATGTCTTTAGTCCTAATGTCGCATAAAAAAACCCAAAAAAACACAACATGTAAATACTACTTTGATTATAAGCAACTCACACCAATCAGACGGGCTAATTGAGAGTCACTTGTGAATAAATCTTGAGGAGAGGCCGTGAGTGTGTCATACGCACCGTATAAAAGAGTATTGTATATGAAGGTATCTGCTCTTTGATGAGTGAAGAGAGCCAGCAAAGGAAGAACGAGGTGAATTGAAAGCCTACTTTGAACTTTGAACTGCTGCAGCTAATTGGTGCAGCGGCTCTTCGGGCTTCCCGCTGCTTCCTCCGCTGTTCCTCTAACGACTCCTTTTACTCTCAACGAAAAGAGAGCTCTCTCAGAGTCTGTCACCTCCATCTTTTACTGTCAATCACATCGCTCACCTCTCTTGAACCTGTCTCTCGTCCCCCTTTTAACTTACCTTATCGTGTTTTTTTCTTTTTCTTCTTCTTTTTTAACTTCTCTCCTCAACAGCCCCTCCTTACCCTGCACCCTGATTATTTGTTCAATGTCTCATTTCCTGCTGGAAGTGAGAAAATGAAAGGTTATATGGTGCGATTGTTAGCTGGCTGGTTCCGGTGTGACCTGTCACACAACGTCTTTAAAGGCTTGACAGGAAGACCCAAGGATGACACAGAAGGTGAGGATATTTGTCCCATAAATATCCTCAATGCAGAACAAATAAACGTTGTCATTTTCCCTACAGTTTAGGTATTTTACATTACAAACCCTGTCTCCGTCATTATGTTTCTCTTTACCATCTTCAAACAATGAGACAAATTATAAGTATGAATCCGGCTGAGTGTAGGTTAGGTTTCAAACCGTTTTTGAACTTCAAACGTAATATCTACTTTCCTCCGTTTTCTGAAAGGAAGGAAAACTCGGAGAGATGTTATCAGCAACCATTTTCACGACAGATTTTTTTTTTTACTTTTCTTTTTCTCCACTTTGGGGTTTTTCAAAGAACAGATTGATTCGAGTCGCTTTGTGTTTTCTTATAACCAAGACAGAATCCGTGGGAAACAAAAAAAAAAAAAACACTTATGGGAAGCAGCGAGGTACAAATAGAACAGATGTTAAGAAGTGTTTTCTTCTCAACAGTGAAGAGGGGTAGATATTAAAATATTTTTCTCTTGTATTTCAGGTTTAATTTGTTACGTCTGTCTTTGTGAGTAAAACTATTTAAGACGTGTTCAGATGTTCCAGTATTCCTTCTTAGCTTTTCATGTCTTGAAATTAACCGTATGGACATCAATAGATTTAGGCACCTTTCCTTCTTACTGGCAAAACCGGCCACTTTGGCACCCTATTGCCAGATATGCCCTGGACTAATTCACCCTGAAAATGTCATCTCTAATATTGACTCATTTTAGCATGAAACTTTAATAAGCTGTCAGGGAGGGGAACCCAACCAGACGCCGTCCGTAAATGGTATATCCGGTCTCAGATTATTTGCCTTGTTCTTCTCTTCCAGACCAGTGCACATTCATCTTTCGCTTTCTCTTTCCTACATTTCCTTAATGTATGGCTGTGTAATATTTCATAGGCAGGCATGGATTTTTACATCTCATGTTGCTTCTCATCACATTTTTTTTTCTCCCTTGGTTGAGTTTCTGCTTTTCTTTTTCTCTTTTTTTTCCCCCCACCACTGCTGCTACTCCACCTCTCATTCCCTTTGTTGTCTGTCCTCCCGCTGTCATCTGATTGATGCCTTTGCCAGTGTGCTGCGTACTTCATTACTCTGATTTTACCATGTCTCAGGTGGGCTTTGCACTGGGGAGGCTGTGAAGAAGTAGAAATGTGTCACTGGTGGTTGGGGGCACGGTGCCCTACTGAGCAAATAAAATCACCCAAATAACATCACAAAATTGCCTCCTGTCAGTGCTCTTGTGACAGTGGATGGGAATAAAGGGTTGCTTGGAGACCATCTGGGAAGCCTTGTAAGAGGCAAACATTCGCACAGACTGGTGGGACCTGAGACTGACACGCTGTATGTTAGAAGTGTGTATACCATCCTCGCGGGCATGTGAATTAAACTCTAAAAGAATTTACAGATGGCAGAGGTGATACAGTGTCTTTGGGATTACTTTAGACAGCAATGAATTTAACCCTTGGTGTGGTGGATGTTATATTCGGGGCTCTCAGCATTGGGTAGAAAAAAAAAAGAAGAAGGAAAAAAAAGCTCTCCACAGACTTGTCTGCAGTGTAATTACAGAGTTAGTTGAGCTTCACTTCTCTCTTATCTCTTCTATTGGGACAAGAGCCACATGAATGGACCCCTCTGTTCCCCATCCTCTCTAGCAGGCACCAAATCACTATCAGTAATAGATTTGCTCTCTCTCACTCTTTATCTCTCATGCTCTGTCTCTCTCCTCGACTGTAACTTTTTACACCTGAGGTTGCAAAGCCTGTATCATTGCTACGTTCATGTATGTGGTTTAGTTTTAGATGTCTCATGAGAATGTTGCATTTGTACTTGCTTCTTACAAAGAGGACTGTTTTGAAAAGAGTTGCAAGGCTCAGACAGTATGTAGGAGCTGGCACTCACAGATAACAATGCACAGGTAACATCTAGTATGCTGTGCTCGGTGAGAGATTGTTTATTAATGCCAACTTGAGTTGTTCTCTCATTCTAAGTGCAGAGTGAAAATAGCTCCATAATTTCACTATCGAGCACATTTCCAGGCAGTTACCTTCAAGCACTCTCGCTGGCACACGTAGCAAACATTCTTTCTGTGGACCTCAAGTTTACCGCTTCGCAGCAATTTAAGGCATGATGTTGTTGTCTATAGTGACTGGTTCACACACTACAAGCAAATCAACAAATTGTGCTCAAGAGCATATTGGGACGTGTGTGACTTCACTAACGTGGTGGAAAATTGTTGTGGACGTTTGCTCTATTCAAAGCAGTATCATAAAATTGTTAATAACTGTTGACTTGCCGTGTGTGTGTGTGTGTGTGTGTGTGTGTGTGTGTGTGTGTGTGTGTGTTTGTGCGTGCGTGTGCATTGGTGTCTTTTTCTGCCAGGCCTATTTGTGCATTCAATAGGAACTAAATCACAAATGGATTGTGAATTTTGTGTTTACAAAAGCTTGCACTGCTGGTTTTTTTTTTTTTTTTTTTTTGCCTCTCTTTTTTTTCTGCTGAGGACAGCAATAGGTGTCAAAACATAGTGGAGTTTGACATCCTGACGCTGCTTGAATCTCAGGCCAGAGGCTGTCAATTCAGCGAGAGGGAGCGGGAGGCTCAGTGCCTCGTTTGAAGGCTTGTCTGTTTGACATCGCTTTCCCTCGCCATCTGACTGCATTATCTGCATTCTCATGCAAAGCCTGTATAACTCTGTCATTCAGAGCGTGCAGCCACTGCACTCATACGCTTATGTTGCCACGCATGTGTGTATTCTCTGCACCCGCGCGACTGGAAGGGGATTGGTGCGACCTATGAAGTGTTAACGCAGTGGTTTTTATTCTGTGAGGAATCATAATGAAGTATCACTGCACGTCTCTCAGCACCTCCGCCGGATTTTCATCTCACAAAGAAATACTAGAGTGGAGGGGTGGAAAGAATGCTGGACATGTATTTCTCTGACATTTCTCAGGCATACTTGTCATTTGAAATATCTATAATGGATGTCTTCTCGCTACAGTGACAATGTAGGAGGGAATAGGTCAACTGCAATGTCTGACATTCTCTCTGCCTTAATTAGGAGTCACCTGGTCACACGGCATTTGAGTATTTCAATCTCACATGTAACATGGTGTATTCCCCCATAAACACTGTCAGACTCAGATCCAATGAACACAGATACTTAACTCCACTGACAGCTTCCTCCTGTGCCCTTCGCATTAGCCCCTGACAGTGTGCCAACAAATACAGAATGTATTACAAATACGTAGATTGTATATTGTGTTTGTGAGCTTGATCACATTTGGCATTTAATTGGCACAACGTTCATATTATAGAAGATTCCGCGAGCCACGACTTCTATCAACGCCCAATAGCGTTCAAAGCTGTTTGTGTGTATGTGTCTGTGTATGTGTGTGTGTGTTTTTTTTTTTTTTTTCAAGCAATTAACATGAGAGTGAACTTGCCAATTCTGCGGATTCCTAATAGCCTGTCCTTGACTCACTGAAAAGACAGATGGGGGAAAAAAAGTGCACTGGCTGTGTTGGAGAGCAAAAAACTGTTAATTGAAACCGAGGGAAAGGGAGGATGAGGCAGTGTGTACCGTACATCACAGTTCTCTCCAGGAGCACTGTCAAACAAATTGTCTGTCAGCTGATAATGTAATAACACAGCTGAACAAAGCATTCTCTTCAAAGCCACGGCAGGCACAGGATGATGAGAACAGGGTTGTGTTAGCTTAATTCTTCCTTCTTTTCCAGACAGCTTATATCAACAATGCTTCAGCCCGGATAAGAGAATTGTCGACTTGAGTTCTGTGCAGTCTGCCCTCCGTCCAACTCTTTCCAGTGATTCATAAAAAGTTAAAGTGTTTTTTTTTCTTCCTTGTCTTACCTGGTATGTTCTCGGAAGAGAATTGCTTGCAGAGATTTTATTTGAATTGCAGAAATTTTAAGGTATGCTCACAGATTCAGCAGTTGAATGAAATAAGATCAGATTCAAGAAAGTCTGCGAGATTGAATTTTAAAGGCCAATTTAAAAAGGAATGCTGCGGTCTAACCTTCAGTCATTTTGTTTCCTAATCAAAATTTCTGTCTCCCACTGTTCAGCTGAAGCTTTATAAGTTCACTTGTTGGTAGGAGCAACTTTTATTCATACTGCAAGTTTTCTTGTGAATTATTTGCTGTTTCAACTTTCTTTTAAAGGAAAGTGTGGTCGAGGCTTGTTTCATACAGCTACTGTAGAAAATATCAAATATATTTTGGAAAAAAAAAACAAATCAGGAAGAAAAAAAATTGTGTTTATAACACCAACGTGAAGAAATGATGGAAAAAACAATTAGTGTGAAGGGTCCCCCAGACAGGTGAGAGACAGGTGGTGTTGAGCTGTGAATGTTGGGGATGAAAAATGTAACATAAGCTTGGAAATGTGAAAGCATTGTAATGGAAAATAAGGAATTTACCAAATGGATAAACTTTTATATAAAGCTGAGGTCCAAGTAAATATAAGTAAGGCCGCTCACAGAAACTTGTATTTAGACTCTTTTGCTGATTTTAGTACCACTGTATTATTATATTACACCCAAAATAATATCATTACTGTCAGGATCAACTTTGTTGTTTAAGCACAATAATGAATAGACATGCCCTCTTTTTTTTCAATATTTGTATAAGGGGTTGACACCATGACTACCACACTTTTTATGGAACCATATACATAATACAATGAGGATCAAAAGGTGGCTTGTAATATCCACTAATGATGGACAGTTTCCTTAAAACTAACTTGTCAGAAGACTGTTTATCCCTGAACTTTCAAGGCTTCCAAACTCTGGCAAATGGAGGTGATCCTGCTGCTGAGAAAGAGCAGAGGATGGCCTGAGGCGGAACACTCACCTTTGACAAAGAGAATCTATTATCTTAAATACGGCATATTTTCTGCACTCGGCATACATCCCCTGTCTTACTACAGTCAGACAGCAGCAAGGCTGCTTTTTTTAAGTATGCTTTTTTTTTTTTCTTCTTTTTTTTCCTGCCCAGTCTCAGATGGACAGGAGGAGGTTGTGGATATAATTCAAACATAGCTGAAAGGATGTCTAAGTCGTTAAACATAATTTGATCCTTACTTTCACTCCTCGTTGATTTGCTCTTTATGTGTTATTCTTTTCTCTTACCTCGGCCTTTTCATTGCCACCGGATTGAATGAGACTTCAAAGACTATTGCTGGGAGACATAAAGATAGGAAGAGTGTATATATGAAAAATTGCACACAATATAGAACACAGCCCACCAAACCGTATAGTTGTCAACTGCTATAAAATCAACTAGGAGGGGAAATGAGGAACTCTCACTCTTTTGTGTATATATCATTCTAACTTGTCTTATTCGACACAATTTCATGCTGTCAGCAAGTATGCAGATAAGTGTGTCAAACTCTATATCTCCCTCAGTCATTATTTATAACACATTAGCAGAATGGGCTGCAGTCCACTCTGCTTTCACTGGAATAAAGGGTGTTGAACCAAATTAAAGGCTGTACATCTCAGCCATATTGTCCCGATAAATACATTTTGAAATTCTTGTGGGAGCCCACATGAGCTCCTCATATCCTGAGAAAATTCTCTCCACTCAGAAATGTTATTCTGTGACACTGTTTTCATTTACAGACACCCACTTTAATGTTTTTGTTCACTATGATCCCACTCATCAACCCTGTTTGCTGCTGCAAAAGAGGGAACGATATCTATTAAGCCCCTGTGTTCACCGCCTGATCAGTGACTAAGTCGACATCTGGTGAAGATGATGTGTGATATCAGGCTTGTCAAGCTATGTTTAATGACTCTACTGCTGCCACAACAGTAACAGTTTAATCATGTCTGCTTTAACCACACATGTAAAGATACCACATTGCAGCTGCTTTAGGAACATAAATATTGATTATGTACATAATGTATTTTTAAACATGCTGTCGGTATGTTTACTGACCATTATGTGTGTGGTAATAGATTAGAAAACATATGTACTGGATTAAAAATGTCAGTCTTTGCAGGCTATCAGATAAGCATGCAGAAATTTCAAGAACAATGCAAAAGGAGAAAAAGTTGTCATGCAAACATTTGTATATATTTAGTATGACTAAGTGAATAATCTGATTGTGAATATTTCAGGAATGTCATAAAAGTTAAACTGTGGATGGTAGAAATATTGAAATAATTGCATGTTAACCCTCTGTATATGTAACAATATGTAAGAAGGCAACAGATTAGAAGTACAAAAGGGTAGATTTTACTTCTACTCACTTCTTTTCCTTTTTAAAATTTTTATTTGATTATAATATTGTTATTGTTTAAAATTTGTCCTCAAAGTAAATAATTAATAATTGAACATTATTTCATTCATATTCATTAATCCATTGTTTTTAGTTTAGTATTGACTGCCTCGCAAAAATTCATCCATCCATCCATTCATTCATCAAAAAATATAACCCACAAATTTATTTATGTATGGTCAGATGCATGAAATGTAATTTTCAGTCACAATTTCAGCCTAATTTGAATAATTTTTGACGAATGGACACATTAGACCTGATCTACTGAAGCTTGGACCGGAAGAGAAATTGCAAAAATGTGATATTGCACACACAAAATTATAGAAGCAAATGTACTAGTGGGATGTACTGGTGTTGGACAGATTCGCAAAATGATACACTATGTCAGGCATGTTTTCCATATTGTCACATCAGTCACAATATGGGACTGATCATGTAAATCATTTTTTGTTTTTGAAAATTCCAATTTAGGAAGATGGAAGTTATTCTTCCAGTAGATAAACATCATCTTAAACATGCATTAAAATGCACTGGTTTGCGCATGATGATACTCATGGTTATTATTACTTAAAATAACCTGCAACTTGCACCGAAACTGAAACGGCAACCTTTTTGAAATTTAACAACCTGCATTCAGCATTTTATTAAATCAAGCTCAATGTCTCATCGAGAGATGATCAAAAGATACTGCATGATAAACTGAAGACGGACAAAAACTGTGAAAAAGAGTACAGCTACGTAAGTCAACACAAGCTTTGATGTTGAATTATATACTTGTTCTAGTGCACAAAAAACACATTCATATGACTTCCCCCAAGGGGCTACAATGTTCTCACACTTTTCCATCTCTGATTTAATCTTCAAAATGAACAAGGGTGTATTTGTCTCTTTTAGCACCCACATTTTCAGAGCTAATCTCTCTGTAATTGTATTTGACACTACACGTACATAAACATAAACACACAGTATCAAGCGCAAACACAAGTCCTAGCACCTGCATTAGAGCAAATCCCACTGCCCTAAGAGCCACGGGGACAGAGGTGTCGTGTGGATTATGTTGTGCGTCCTGTCTCTAAGAGTAATCTCAGCTCCAATGAAGGGCTGCCGCTCCAGAGTAGGAAAGTATATCCCTGACATCCGAGACGTACAACCAGACTGGACTAAACCACTGCCACCGCACACTGTACACCAACACAGAAATCCCCTTGATATATCAGAGCAGCCCTGGAGATTCTTCTGTTGGCATCTATCTTTCTAAATTCCACACACACACACACACACACACACACACACACACACACACACACACACACACACACACACACACACACACACACACACCCAGACAGACAGACAAGGACACACACACGTACACACACATCACAGTAGTTTCATGTTTCTGTAAGTCAGCATTTATCAAGCTAGAGGCCAGACGGAAAGGGGTCCATGGAGGAATGTGCTGTGGCCTGTCAGCACAGTTGGATCAGTCGGTATTGATCTCGGCACTACACGACCCAAACTGTACTCCTCCACCACTGTCTTCTATTACTAGAGTCCTGGTAGACCTTCTGCAATTTGAAAAAAAAAAAAAAAAACACCAAAACAACCCTTAACAGAGCAAACCTTTTCTCTTCCATATGCCCCATGTTTGCAAGAATCTTCCCAGAGATCTGTGTGGGCACGAGGAGATGTGTTTTGGTTTGTAACACTTTTCTGTTTTTTAAGTTCCAGCCCAGACAAACAGTTTGACATAAACTTTGCAGAGCACTAAAAAAAAAAAAAGCACTTTATGATGACACCTACACAGTCTGGTATGATTTTTGTGCACAGGGTTTGATTTGTGTAGAGCAGTTTTGTTATTTTCCTGTAGATTTTTGGGAAAGTAATATATAAGAAAAGCAATCCCTTAAGAGTATATCACACAAATGTTTTCCAGGTTAATTATAAAAACTTGTACTTTGTTGGACTGGTAATCCATCCAGGGTGTATCCTCATTACATTTGATGCTGGCTTGGAGAAAATGTTAGAGAAAAAACAAAGAAGATTGAACTATCACAAGCCAGCGAAGGTTGTGTATTGTCAATGATTCCAATAACAATATACTTGAATGGGATTGACATTAAGTAGCACGGCCTTCAACACAATATATTTAGAGACCATTTGTAACATTAAAAATTAGAAATAAAATACTAAATGTGCCTAGACTCAACCAGTTGGTATAAAATTTTAGAGTTTGTCCGTGCGTGCGTGCGTCTCATATGAGAGACAGACCGAGACAGAGGAGGGAAATCCTGCTGAAGCTGCATTTGTCAGGTAAATGGTGACGATGACAGCAATAAAATGGAGATACTAATGGTCATGAAGGCAATAAAGGAGTGTGTGAAGTAGCCTTCCCAGCAGACTTGGGGGTTGAGGGGCTACTAAGACTAACTGCTTCAGAATGGTTATGGCTGTCATTACGACGCCCCTGCATCTCTAACAAGGATTATTGTACAGAAAAGGACGACTCAAGAGACACTTAAATCAGTGTGTGTATGCCCGTGTGTCTGTACACTACTGCAGATCCAAGTATGTTTTATGTTGCGCAATCAAAGACCGTAAGCTCCTGTGTGTTTTATGTGTGTCTGTAGTGCTACCTGTTTTTCACTGAGCGCTCCCAGTGGTGTCTTTAAAACCAACAGTGCTGTGGAGGAAGCCTGGGAGCGATGTGTGCTAAAAGTACATGTCATCTTCAATAAAGGATGACAGGGTTCACAGGTCTACTACGTCTGCATCCTGTTCCCCGTACCACTGTAGGCAGCAGCATTATGAAGCACACACTGCGCCTCTTCACAACAGCATTGGAGCATTACTGTATTCATGAAGAAGCGGTTTGAATGTTGCTGATGTCGGCTGCGATATTATGATGTGGTGAGAACAGTCCTCACTTTGCCAGATGTCTGGAGGGGGAAAAAAGGCAATCACATCTTTTAAATGCTTTTAATCCGCATCCGCTCACAGTTAAGTTCTATGAGTGTACGCGCATTATTTGTTTATAATGAAATTCCTTTGAGTGACAGAACACGGTGGTCCTTCAACTCACCGCACGAGTCTAAACAGGTTTGAAGGGGCAAGTCCGGGCTGCAGAGAATAAAACATAACAGGGCTGAAATTGCATCATAACCTCATTATTACTCCCTCTCATTCAGCTTGTATTAAAGAGAAAATTCTGTTTCATGGCCTCAAAGAACAAGTTGAGGCTTCCTTGGATTTTATGCAACGAAGCACAGGAAGAAAAAAGCCTAAAAAACAACTCTGATTCTAAGCTTAAAATGCTATTCTGCTGATTTATATATACATAAAGAGGTGTTGAGTAAAAGATGAGGGCCTGGGCCTTTTTTCTAAACTGCAAATGTATTTCATCTATTTAGCAGATGCTGGCAATACTGTTTTAATCATGACAGTAGTTCAAATCACTCAGTGCTGTGAGCTGACAAAAAACCTTTAACAGCAAAACAATTATTAATGCTCTGGCTATTCAGTGTCTTTTTGGCAGGCAAGATAAGGTCTCGCAAATCAATCACAAGCCACGAATACTATTTAGAGTGACATTTGTCAGTTTCAGAACTGGCTGAGTGTGTCAGACAGTTAATCTGGTGGGAAGAGCTGGGGAGGTTTGTGAAGCAGCAGATAGCCACCTCTGGGCTGACAGAGCCTATCTCAACTCTGTCTGTCTGCCCATGTGTCATCTCTATCTCCCCTTTCCGTACTTTGTGCTGCTTGTGTATACTACACCGGGAAGGCTCACGTACACAGGCACAAGCTGACAGCAGGACACTTACTGATGTGCACCTTAACCAAGAAAATGCGGCTTCGCTTTCCTACAATCTCCAAGTCACACAGCAGAGAAACACAAGCCTGTTTGCATTTAAAGTGTGTCCTTAAAGATACACGGTGGTTTTCTGAACTCATCTCGAGATCTTTTCATTTTCAGAAAGGTGAGGCAGAATCAAAATGAACCAACTAAGCTCTGTGGCTGAATGCAGGCATGAAGCAAGAGATGTGGTGTTTTTTCTTTTCTTTTTTTTTTTTTTTCTTTTTTATCAGTGTAGGGAGGAGGGAGCCAGAGAGAGAAAGCAACATCTGTATCAGACCTAGACTGTAATTCATTTCACTTCCCAAGGCCTGGTCCTATCTCCTGTTGTTTACTGTGTGCAGCTCTGATAGTATCTGGACAGGAGGCAGACTTAATTGTTCTAGCGTAGCTTATAATTCTTTTGGCTCCTGAGATACAGTGCAAGGACAATTCAGGAATGAATGTGAGCTCATCTCTTCAATTAATCTCTATTCACATTATAGAGATAGAAGAGAACAAACCGTTTCACTTAGCACTAAGCATAATCTGCCTAAATGATGAAATAAGGTACTTTCTTTATCTGTTCCCACATATTACTTATACCGTTTACAAAGTTATCTGCCTTCCATTTTTTTTAAAAATTGAACTGATATACAATTTGCTTTATAGGATTTAATTCATAGCCAAGATAACAAATAATTTACTTTCATGTTAAGAATGAAAGGACAGTGTGCTTTGATCAAAAGAAGTACAAAAAATTTAATAAAAAGAAATATGTCCTCAGTTACTCTTTTATAAATCTAATAAGATGTAGAGTAAAACTTTCAGTTTACAATTCAGAGTTGGATGAAGTATGGATGAAATTATAAGATGCCAAGAGACCTTTGCCATTAAGATCTGCAGAAAGACACAAACCTGAAATCATGTTGCATCAACTTCAACAGAGAGCACAAGGAAGTTTATCAGTAATGATAAGAAAGATTTATTATTGCTAAAAATGCTTGCAGAACTTCAAATTTCTGTTGACATTCATTGTGTATCGTTTTGCAACGTTTAGGGCATTTATAGGCTAATTCTACATTCACACACATATATATATATATATATATATATATATACAGTATACACACACACACACACACACACACACACACACACACACACTAGTGAGCTCACTCAGCCCCCCGCCATCTTCTGATTTAGGAGTAAATGCAGCACGGCGTTC
>OMNM01005715.1:7484-23094 GCA_900302745.1 Parablennius parvicornis
AAAAAAAAAAAAAACAAAAAAAAAAAAAACAAGGATGAGGAAATGGTAGCATTTTAGCATTTCAAAACTGTTTCGAAAATACAGCCATAACATTTTTAAAATGAATCATTCATGTAATGACAAAAAAAATTTAAAACTAAAAAGAAAAAAAATTGTACTAAAAGCTGCATAAAATGCAACATGACGACACAATAACTTAGTTAATAAAAATAAAATAGACAAAAAGTTCATTATAAAATTGCAATAGTTTACTGATCAATAATGCAACATTCTACAAAAAACATACAAAACTTTTCATTAAATGTATTTGATTCAAAATAAGGTAATGAATAAAACAAAAACCACATTTTAGGAAACAACAACCCCAAGCACAGAATATTCATGGCATAAAAATACACTGTATTCCAAAAATGTGCTGCAAAAAACAATAATATGTCGCAGAAGGTATAACAACCGATATCAAATGATGAATCCAAAACAATAATGTATTCAGTTCTACATTTAAAAAATCTGAAAATTATCATTATAAAAAGATGCATTATTTTCTAAAACTTGGAACACAACATCCTAAAATCATTATCACAAAAAAATAAAAATCAAAGAATGGTGGTAACATTCACATGATATTTCAGAAAGTTTCTTATTAATTAATCAAAATTTCTCTGCATGGCAAATCAATCAAATCATAGTTTGTGTATTTCTCCACAAAATCCAAAAAGTTAAAGCATTGTTTTTAAATTTTCATGTGAGAAAATGTTCACATTTATACAACAACATTTTGAAAATGTCGTCCATTTATATGGAAATGGAAGATGCATTGACAAAGATGTCGTTTTCATTTTGGGACAATAGTGGGTGTTGGTTTTTGTAATGAAACCAGACATATCCCTGCACGTAACAATGCATGCAACAATACATTATAAACATTAACAAAGGAAGTACATAGATATTCGACAACTGATTTTTACTATATTATACTATAGTACTTACGTACTTACCGTGGTTCACATGTGCAGTAGCAGAGTTTCACAAAAGTTCCATTAACCCCAATTAAATTCCACTTCGCGAGCTGTTTTCAAAAAGTTGTGTTTTCAGTTACTCCGAGCACAGTCGTCTCATAAGCGGACCAGAAAACCCAACGTTTTCCATTTTCAGCTGAATACTTTGTCATGTAAACAAGGCCTTTAACAATAGCTTAAATACTTTTTGCTAGAACATGTTGTAGTATTTTTTACAGTGTGTTTTAATGCTCTTGGTTTTCAGTAAAATCTACCTTTTCAGGCGCTTCAACCTCATTTCGGCCTTATCGTCCAACCCAAATGTCTTATTCGCAGGTTTATCATTGCCGTGGCGTCCCACAGAAACCAAAAGCATTTATGTGTCTCGGCTTGAAGAGGTCCAGCTATTGATTAAACGTCTGGCCGGCTCCCCGATCACCTGAAGGTCTCCGGTATGGCAGACGGTGGGCGAGACGAAGGTGCCAACACACTGCGGCCGACACCCGCGCACTGCCAGCCCGACTTCATCCCAACACATTTATTAAAGTGATAAATAACGACTTGTGGGGATGTAATTTGACATCTGTGATGCAATAAATATACCCGCCTGTTTTGTCTTTGGCTCAATAGAACGAAAGACCTGCTCCCAAGCACATATATTGAATGCGGGTCAAATGAAATGCCCTCTCCCCAGAGAGCTGCCAAACTCGTGATATATGCCCTGAAAATTCTATCTATCGACAAGGAGCCAAAACTGAAAATGAGTGCAGGTGATATGAATATAAATGACTTATTCAGTGTCCTTTTTTTGCCACATGCTCACCCCAAACGGCCTGGCAGCGGTGCTAGCTTTTCCTTTGAAAGCCTCTACCTTTTACTTATTAGCTCTCCAATGAACCATCTTCCCTGTGCTGCCACAAAGACAATCCGTCTGGTGTTTGTGACACAACATGATTTTTTAATGTCACTCGCTGTGACTTTGCCTTTTTTCAGCAAAATGCTATTAAATGTCATTGTGATTCTGGTCAGTGCAGTGCTTTTTGTCCACTAGATTTAATGGATGGTTGATGCTTAGACAATAATTAATCTAGAGGGCTGACTTTAAAAATAAAAAAAAGTTTCTTCAAGCAATGTCTCCTCAATCGAACTCAACAAAACTACTGAAAACCATCCAAGCAGTAATAAAAAAAAAAAAAAAACCTGAACGATGGTGCAGCTACAGGACCAAAACAGCCCACGCTGACCTGAAAGTTTTGATGTTTTCCGTAATTTTTTCGAAAAGAAAGAAAATTGTGGTTTATTGTGACTTAGTGGATGTTTAACAAGCACATGCAGATGGCTTGTGGGAGTTCTTCCCTCGGCAGCTCAGAGGATCAGCTCGGATCGGAGGATTGCACGCAGGGGGGGAAAAACTGTTTTATTGTTTGCACATCATCTCTGTAAGTAATTAGAAGCAGAACAGGAACCACTGAGTTTAGGAGTCTATTTAATTTTCTATCTCTTTGTACCTGCAGTACTTGTGCTCTGCATATACTAATGTATGTAATGTATGTTAATTATGAAGTGTCTGGAACAGCTGTAGGTCAGTTATTAGAGTGGGTCTTCTTCCATTCTCCAGATTGGCGGTTCAGCACATTGCATGGCTGACGACGCCGTCGGTCCACTGGCGTCTTGGCATGTTCATGATCATGTCAGCGATCTGTGACTGATCTTGTAAACTGTGGTGAGACTGCTGAAGCACTAAACTGAAGCCCATAACTAAAAGTTAATTTATTCTATACGAGTCATATTTGAGGTTAATGAGCTGCTGAGTCAGCAAAAGCATCAATAGCTGTTAAATCAGAGGTTTGATGGATAATGCGAGCATGTTGTCAAGAAGTTTCACAGGACGTTAAACAAAACATTAGCAGGGGGGTCGTAGACATAATTTAAGTAGTGGCCGTATTGACTGCCACAGTCATTACTGAGGCCGCCATGTTGGATGAGGACCTGCTTCACCATTAGTTATTTCTATTGAGGAAGGCGGTCGTCACTCATGGAATTGTTAACATATTTTCACAAAGTTTGGTTTGTTATGAACAGCAAACATGCAGTTATGATCCCTTTGAATATCAAAGATGTAACCTTTCATAATAAAACACTTTGTTTGGTTGCACTGGTTATGTTAGAGGAACTTTGTCTCCTCAATCCCAGACTACATGCTTATCGTTTGTAACAAACCCACAAGCATGGTGATAATGGGTGGAAAACTCAGCAAGTTATAATTATTTTATCGACTTCCTCCTCATCTAGTATGCAGAAGTCAAAAAGGTGTCTGTCTACTACTTATATTTTATTTATGTTTATGGTCTGATGGGTCTGTTGTCTGCATGGTTGATTTGCCAGGAGCTGACAGGAACCTTCTCCGGTGCACTGAGGATTGTTCTGTATTGGTGTGTAAAAATAATCAATTCCATACATTTTTTTAATAGATTATTTTTACCAGGAATAATTGATTATAATTACTGTGTTAAAGTCTCAGCCCTTGTGAAACATATATAAAAACTGTTAATCTAATATTTCGACCAGGCGGATGTACTGTTAAATGAAGAGTAGCTAACAAGGCTGAGATTTGCATGAAAACCATACGCTTCTTACGTGCAAGTGGTGACTGAAGCCACCGTGGATTTTTAACAAACTTTAAGGGCAATACTGGCAGAAAGACGAGAAGAAAACCCAGGTTTTATGTGTCCCCTGAGCTAAAATGATTGTAACGTCCCCATGTTTTATGCTGATTCAGAACAGATGGTCACTTTGGGTTCATTCTTTGCAAAGAAAATTCTGCATATTTTGGCTCCTCTTATAATGGTGGAACCTTTGGGAGTGCACATTTTTTAATGCCACCCAAACACATCTTTTTTTCATCAGTCTGTATCAGTTCCAGGATTTTTATTGCTTTATGGTGTGTGACCTGAAATCCTTGTCTTGATTTGGCTGATGGCAGGACGTTCGTGACAAGCGGCTGCGCCATGAAACAAAGACAGCAGCTCTCTCGATTGCCTTTCCCTCTTTTATATGAACGCTTGTGGCCTGGCTTTAAATAAAAAGACTAGACAGGACATAGAAAATACATTTGTGGTTCTTTATTCCTGAAATTAACCCAATGCAGTACAGCATTTATTTGTTAAAGTTGAGATTTATAAGATGTGAAACTATATCAGTGCATCAAAAACTGTCTTCTTCTAGATGTTCTTAAAGTGGCAGCACCAATTTGACTGCAATAACATCATACAAAAAATAATAACCTTTTTGTTGCACACACATCCAAAAATTAAACTGATATTTAAAAATCAAGTATTTAAAATTGACCCAATAAATCTTAATAAAACAACCTTTGAATGACATTTGTACCCTAACTTCCTCAAAAGCAGCTTCTAAATATAAATATATGTTTTTGTTTTTTTTTTTAATTAAGATGACGAGATTTATTGGACCCTTCATTTCTTATCCAATTTATTTCGATGTATTTCCCACTCTTTTTTTCCCCAACTTTCAAAAATGTACCTTATGGAATCTACAGTTGTGAAATGCTGGTTAATATGTGTTATCTATTTATTTCCAGTCTGTCTGGACTCCTTCTCTGTAAATTGATGTTTTTTTGTCCAAAGCAGATCTGGACAAAACATGAACATTATGTGTAAAGATGCAGATTTTCACAAACTAATCTGCCTGCAAATGCACTGAGCATGAACTTAGCATTCACTTAGCACCATTTTACACAATTTCCTATAATTGCTTTTTTTCCGGTAGATACAACCTAAATGAAATCAGATCCCTCGTTGGCAGAAGCCTCGTGCACAATCTGCCGTCAGTTTTAATTCTCTTGCTGACGAAGCTCCTCAACCGATTAGCTGCTCTGCTGAAAAACTGATCTCAGTTTATGTCAAACTTTGAGTTTTTGGTGTGACGTACAAGTGCACCTTAACGACGATGAGCTATCGCGCACAGGATCGGACCCCGGGCAGAGTCCTTTCTGCTGAAAACTCTCTGGCTTTGCAAGCTGCAAGGAGATTTTAGACTATCTGGAAAATCAAGAAATTCAAATATTCTAGTGTGAATATGTTTTCATGCATGTCTGTCGTCTCATGAGGTCCTACAGACGATAGAAGCGTCTTAGTAATAAATTGACGTATTACTTACTCTCAAGTCTGAGGAGGAGAATAAAGGGTTAAAAAACAGTTGGGAATCTTCTGTTTTTCATCAATAAATTGAAGACTTGTTTTGTGCCCTGCTTTTTTTGGCCTCTGGTGTTGATTCTGATTATCCATCGAGCTTTAATCGCTCTGCCTGTTTCTGCTACACGGGAGCCCAGAATGACCCTGAGCTTGTGACACAGGATGAGTTTTTAATAAGTTGGTGGTCACGTAATGCATTATGAGCATTCACACATCCTGTATTTCTTATCTGGTGTTCTGTCCTATCTGTTCCTTGCTATCTCTCCGGCTCTCATTTCCCCTCCCACCCAGTGTCCTCGCCTCATTTCCATCCCTGCCCCAGTTTTTTTTTCTTTTCTTTTTTTTTTTAAGATATGTGTGCAGTTTCATTGTAGTTGCACCTCTTGTCCTTTACTGCTGCTGTTGAGTCTCAAACTCATTATGTACTCATACTTCCATGTGTTCCAATCTGTTGGATTTAGGATTCGGTGGACCAGAGGGTGTATCTCTAAATCAACATATGGTTCAAATACTAAGAAAAATTGACGGTTTTTTTTGTTTTTAGAGAGAGGACAAAAAAACCAGATTACTACAACAGCGACAGCAGGATAATAAGAATGAAGCACAATCGGAGGCAGGTGGCAGTGTTCTGTGAGACTGTTCAACACCTCTAGGTGGCACACAGCTGCTCCACTTAGACTAAGACTTTTGGTTTTGATTCTTATCTCAACCCTTTGGAGATTGTTCTGTGAGGTTGGTGTGCTTACCACTACACAGCTGTGCAGCCCTGGGATGGAAGTATGTGACATGAGAGATGGCGAAGCATAGACAATAATAATAGTGTTAGATATCGGTGTTAATGAAAAGTGTTTTTTTGCTTTGTTTTGCTTGTAGAGGCCCCGTAGAGTCAATCAGAAAGTGATTTAAGCCCTGGCTTGTCACTAAGGTGATAAATAGGGTTGGAAGTTGAAAGCATTGTTCATAGAGTAAGATCACTATGTGTTGATCTTTATTGACTTGCAGGATTTACCTACCCCAGGACACGGTCAGTTTTTGGCTTTACTGCATGTTATGTCTGCTTAATACAGCAGGCAGCCAGTATGATGGCGTTGCCCCTCAACTTGACCCTTGACCTTTCTCCCACAGCAACAAAGGACTTCTGTCTGACTTCCCGTTGGTCTGTTGGTTAAATTCATCAGTATGCCTGAGTGAGGGAGGAGTAAACACATTAGCACTATGGTGTCGGCCTTTGGCCCCAAAAAAAAAAAAAATCTCTCATACTCGTAAACTCGTAAGCAAATATAAATATTGTGGACACTGGAAGAAAAAAAGGTCTACTAATTGATGAGCAAATACAGGATTGAATAGGCACATAACCCCTCAACCTTCTACTGCTTCAATAAAGACCTTCAGTCATCCCACAGGAGAGGCAGACTCATCGACTTTTAGAAACACTGATTCAAAGGAAAGCAGCTTTTCTCCAAGAGCCATTTTAATCCTGTAAATATTTTCGCCTGGAAAGTTAACAGGACAGCTTGAAAGCTTCCAATTATTTGGTGTGTGGCCTCAAAAGTGATAATCAGGAACAAAAAAACATATTAATAATTCTGCTGCTTTTAGTCTTTTATAAACTAACTGTGTGGCAATTCTGGACACTTTTGGCAATCTGATGTTTTTTTTTTTCTCCTCTTGCCTTTTGCAGACCACCAAACATTGAGTGATAAATCTTTGTTAATACAAAAAGCCTCTGACAGAGAAAAGCTTTAGGGTGCTTTTAGAGCTGCTGAGGTCAGTAGAGTCTCATAAAGTTTGTCATTTTTCAGACAAGGCATAATCTCTCTCTCTTACTCTCTTGCCCTCTTTGCTAATGTTACAATATATTTGGACTTTCTCAACCTAAGAAACATTGGCGTGTAAATCTGTCGCACGACGAGCTCCTGAAAACACATAAAAGTTTATGATTCAGCTTCACCAGAAGTGAAAAGTTTAATATTATAAATAAATACTTTCCCCTTCTGGCCTCTTTTTAGTGCATCGTTAAAAGTTACTGTGGAGTCACGTGCACACGTTCAATAAGGTCCAACACGGGAAGTGACGTATTGTTTGGTGGTCACCTGCTAATTAGCTCCACATTTTACAAAGGTGCTTTCAAAGTTCACAGAAGATCTTGCTCTATATTAGCTTTACTATGTCCTGTATTATTGTTGGGGTTTTTTTTAGCTTGTGAGAGCGATAATATCAGCTAATTGTTATTGATAATTGACCATTGTTTACTTTTATGTTGTCGTGCCTCTCTCGCACACAATAAATTCTGTGTCTCACTCACTCAGAGTATCATGTTTTAGTTCTGCTCATTTTGAGCTTAAATGCATTTATACTGTCCAATTTGATCTTTTTTTGTAGTTTGACATGTGTCTCTCTCCATAAAGTTTCCCTGAACGTTTGCATAATGCACCTTTGCGTGAATATAAGTGACATTTAATAAGATTTACTGTACTTTTATAACATATGGTTGTTTTTTGTTTGCGATTTCTTCAGCAGAGTTGGTGACTGAAGACATAAGGTGACATGAGAAGCAGAAGCTCATTTTAGACATTGAAGTAACATTGTAATTAAGTTGTCCTTCTGGTGGTGATAAGGTTAATTAATAGTCCCTCATTTACTCTTACTTCCATCAGTTTTAGTCTCTACCAAAATAACTATCCATTTCTTAAAGTTTGTAAGTACAGTTGAGTTTTAGATCAATTCATAGAAAACATGATCATGAAATCCATTAAATTTAGATACATCTCACAATATTGCTACATTTGCAACATCCACATCTTGTCATAACAAAGGTATATTAAATCATTACCGGTTTTTTTTGCTATATAGTGAAAGATTTGAATGTTTTTGAAAACTGTTCTGACTGAAAGACACTCTGAAGTTTTGTTTTGCTCCAAGTTTGGTGCAAAACAGTCAAATCTGGATAAAATAACTGCTCCTTGATCTCAGTTTGCTGCTGAAGTTCACTCTCTTTGTTTGGGTGGTGTCTGTGCACGCCTGCCACTTGCTCAGGTCGTACCTCTGTAACATGCATGTAGACAGGTAAATCATCTCCTCTCAGTCCGGGTGACTCTGGGATTTCTGTACCTCGCCCCGGGGGGGTTTGTGTCCTGTTGCAGATTTGCAGTGACAGGCCCACGCCGGGACATGACAGACAACACACCCAGCTTGAATATGAGGGTACAATCACGGTGACAGGAATATAATGAAAGGCCTCGTCTGCCTGACACCGCGGCCGTCCCATTTGGTGCCGGTGCTAAAGTGGATTGCCGAGTGATTGACGGTGATAATTTGACCCTGTCTGTCAGGGCAACTCTCTTTATGGAGTGGCATCACTACAGGACCTGATTGTCTCGGTGGTCACGGGTTATACGCTCAGATTGTGGATATACTTAATCTGTCAAGTGGCGTGTGTGTTTATGACGGCCCTGGTTCCTGAAATTGGACGACCCACATCATTTTCATGAGGATTCAGGAGCCTGGACATGATGAGACTTCCTGGAACTGGCCAGTTTTCATGATAAGTCAATTTAACAACGTATGTTGCACCGTTGTGCTGATAAGCATCCATCTGTCAGCTGTTTCATTCTCTGGCATTCAGTGCAAAGGGAGGAAATCAGCGATGGCCATCTGTCTTGAAGGAATAAAGTTAGTCTGGCCTTGTAAAACGGTTGGAGATTGGAGAGCGGCTGTGATGGAGATCCAAAGAGGAACAACATCAGGATCTGAGCTCATCCTATTGAGAAACTGGAACAAAACCAGCTCACTTTCAGCTGTTGTGCACATTCAACTTGAAGAGCCCTCTATGAAATTAATGTTTCATGGCTGCATCTTTGAAAAGGTCATGTAAAAGAAACATACACACTCTGAATGTTGCGTCGGGGAAAATCTTGACGCTCTGTTATTTCAATAAGCCTGTTAGATTTTTCTTTGTGTCAGCAATATTCTCTCACCTCCTGGAATTTCATGCCGCTCTGCTTTCCTTTATCTTTTGTTTCTCCTTTGAGTCTCCTTTCTTTCACTCAAATAAACAGAAACTGTTGACACACACACATTTGCGTGATTGCAGGAAAACAGAGCCCACGCTCCACAGTCTGTCATGAAAAGCTGAGTCTTTAAAAAAATAAAAGGACAATTTTCTGCAGATGTCTTGTTTTTTTTTTTTTTGTGTGTTTTTTCTTTTTTTAATTCCAGACCTATTTTTCCACATCTTCCTCTTCTTTTCTCCTGCAGATGTTTTGTTGGTCTCTAAACATTCATTTTTGAGTGCTGGATCATCTCGGCCAGGAAAACATTCATTTATTTTTTACTGAATAGCACAGACGGTGTATGCATTTCATTTTTATTAAAGTACTCTCACGTATAGGTTTTTAAAGGAGGTGCATAGACTGCCTTTCCCCGTTTTGTATTTTAACAACTGAATCTTCATATCAGTATAAAACCTATTGGAAGAGGTGAAAGGCTGTTAATGTCACGTTTGTGAGTCAATTTCAAATTTTAAGGTAAGTAGATAAACTGTACAAGTTTTTTCTTTCATGCATACATTTGTAGATAATAGATTTGTTTCTTTTCGATACAAAAGCATGAAACTATTTTCATAATATTAATAAAGCTGATTCTGCTCAGACATTAAAACAGGGAACTATGAAAAGTTGAGTTATGAGGTGGATAATTCTTGGGCTGTGGTGACTTTTTGAGACAGAACAAAAAAAGGGGTGAGGCACACGAAGAGACAGGATCGGTATCAATGGGACAGTTGAACAATGATTGTGAAAAACCTCACTGTGTACAAGCATCAGTGAAATGTTTAAAGAAATATTCCCCAGTTGTATTACTACCATTGATGTTGCATTATGGGTGGAGACTGAATGGGAACCACACCCGTCAATTATAGTATCTCTTGTTGTTTGGTTCTTTTAATGTGAACTGCAGTCTTCTTCATGCTTGAGGGAGGCGGCAGTGCAAATCATCCGAATGTCAAGGTCTCCATGTGTTCACTTCAAGAGTGCTGATGATACTACCACATGTCAGACTGGAGGGACTATGTTTATTGTCATGCTCGTCTAAACTTCATTGCACTTCCAAATGAGGGAATCTCTGGCTGTGCCTTTGCTGGAAATCCTTGCGATCTTGTCGAGGTGTTCCTCAGTTTATGACACAGGATGCACCAGTCCTGATTAATAACCGACAAAGTATCGGTGGTTTGCCTCAAATGTCAGCTGTCACACAGATGACAGGAGAAAAAGAGCAGAGATTCCCCTGAATTCACATTTCAGCACAAGGACAAGCTTGTTAGTCAGGGTCATTGTCTGAGATCAACAGATGCAGCTGTTTCTGGCGTGTTTGGGCAGGTTTGTGTTTGGGGGCTTTGACCCACTTCTCCAGCTGACAGGGTCATAAACGCAGCACAGTAGCTGGATTAGAGGGAAAAACAGGCACATCACAAAACTGTACTGTCTGTAGATCGTAAAAGAGGTGGTCCATCATTGAGCAGTTTAACACAGCGCCTGTCATGTGGTATCATGAGGCAAGTCCCTACAAACCTACCTGGCCTTGTAGTGTGCAGGACTTGCAGAGAATAGCAAGTAGCAGAACATCTTGAGACGGAGCTGCTGGAGGCTTCCTGTACTTCAAATAGACAGCCTGTCCAGCTATAATGGATTGCATCTTTGCTACCATGATCAATTATTTTTGAGATGAAGTTTTGAAGCTTAGTCACAAAATGAAGGAATTAATTAGTGTAACAAGTATAATCTGCCAAATATTGTGACTGCATTTGGAGCTGGACCAAAGCAGAGTCTTGTTGATCCATTGTCTCCCTGCCAACCTGTAATGGTATGCTAATGCTATAATTTTTTTCCCTGTCAAGCAACAAACTTTCATTCTGCATCCAAGGACAGAATCATACCTTTTTGACACAAACGACAAAGTGTTGCGCATGTACCTGACACAACCTGTTGATGACGCAGTACTAGGGAATAGCCACTCTGTCAGATACTGAATGGGCTCTCAGTGTGTCTCGGAGTAATGCAGCTTGTGTTTCTTGCCTCTAAAGCCTCCGGCAGTGTTCCTCCTGTGGTTGAATCCGCAGAGACAGGTGGTGTGAAGTTGGAGGATGGTGCCTGCTGCAGGTATGGTGGCTCAGCGATGAATCCCCTGAGGCCCCTCCCTCCATGCTGCACAGTGGCTCTGACAGCTTCCTTTCCTGCTGTTTTCTTCTTTTATCATAGCCGAGCTTTGGCACATTGAACCATGGATGCTTTATAAAACACCTATTGACATTGTCATATTCATGGGATCTCATTTTTCACTTCATCTTGACACCCCGTCTACAAAAGCGTCAGTCAGAGCCCGAGTTTAGTCTCTCACCTGTTCCTTTGACCTGTATTCTATCTTGAGGGTTGAAGGTTGTTACTGCATGGAGATTTTAATGTTTTATTCATGTGTTGACACTTCAGGGTGTTTGTCTGGAAGCATTTGCCTGTGTACATCAGCTGCAACACTGGAGAAAAGCAGTGCTGGAAGGTAGTTGTACATTTATTGGAGTTTTCTACTTACGCCTGAGGGTATTTCATGCTTTTTTTTTTCCATCAGCATAAAAATCCAGTCATTTACAGTGCCACGACTATCAATCCTAACTGAATTTTGTGGAGCTCTGTAGATGAGAAAAATCCAATATAAACATTTTAACAATTAGCCAATTACAGTGGTGTTGTTTCTCAGGTGAATCAGCATGACTTCAACTATGCAAATTCAACAAAGCACCACCTATTGATCAGGATATTGATCAGTATCAAATGGTAAAGAGCAGTTTATCCCCTTAATGGGCCAGATTCAGCACACAAGAGGAAATTCTCTTTAATGAGCTCAAAGATTTAAGCCAAATATACCAGCTGGAGACCGGGTGCTGAAAATTAAGTGGTTATTTATCCAGCTCAAATTCAAGTCAACACTTTTGGTGTAAGCCTGATGGAAATGTGGCTGAATTACTAGTAAAATTACCACCTAACTTAAGTAAAAGTAAGAAAGTAAAATTTCTATAATGTTGATGAGTGCAAAAGTAAAAATTATAGAATTATATGTGCTGCTCATTTTGTTTCCCACATGTATACCAAACTCCCCCAGAGGATAAATGAGGAAAAAACATGAATATGACATAAAACGATTACATTTGTATTTCTCATAAGTATATTTCCATATACCTTACACTTAAACATGTAAGAGAGATACGATACTTGACATCTCCCAACAAGATTAGACAAATCTTCAGTCACTATTGATATTCCACTTGATATGTTTTTGAATCAACACATTGTGAGTTTACCTTTTGCATGGGATTATCTCACCAGAGAAAAAGAAAAAGGAAGAAGAAGAAAGTGGGGAAGGCTCTGTCAGTGCCGCGGGCCCCTTGAGTTTGATCAGCGAAGCCCAGAGAGGCAGAGCATGAGGCCCAGCACTGATGGCAGCGTGCCCAGAAGCATGGCATGGAGAGTGTTTGGGGAGGGAGGAGGGGTCGAGGCATACTTGTCACACTTGAAAGTCCCCAAACAGGGTGATTTTCAGAGCCAGAGTGTGTTCTGGGCTTGGCTTTCCCATAAAATGTTAAGCTTCGGAAACCAATGTAAAACTGTCTTAAAGCACTGTATATTTGTTTTGTTGTAAAGTTTGTACGTTTTACATGCTCTTACTGACCCCCATAATCCAACTGAAATGTGATCTTTTATCTTTTATTAAACAAATGTATATATTTTAAATATTGAAGAATAAGGCTGCTATGACTCTCATGTAGGAATGCAACTTTGGGTTCTAAGACTGTATAAACAAATCCTGAAGCATCTGTTATACAATCTTTCTCGCTCTCCAGAGTAGAAGGTGTCACAGTACACAGTTTTGTTTTGTTTTTTTTCTAAATAAAGAGAGTGTTGAGCGAGGTGTGAATATGAATCTCTCACTGAATGATTACGAGACGATCTCACTGACTCTGAGCCAAAGCAACGGCGTCTTTCGGAGGTCTGCTGGGAAAAATTGGGGAGGGTTTGAGTGCGTCTGGGCCGAGACTGCCGAGGTACATCCATCTACCCAGTGACACAGCCACTCCTACTCCTCCCTCCCCTCTTCATCATCCTCTCACGAGCAACAAACTGGCCCTCGAAGGACTGAATACTTGGGAGCAAAACAACAAGGAGAGAATGATGGGGAGATATTTTAGAACAAGTGTATCCCATTTGCATTCACACCCAGAGCCTCCCGGGTTGTTTGTCAGAGGGCAGTGGACTGTCTGTTTCCATTAAAGACTCACTGCAGCCAGACACGCCTGCACAAGACAAATGGCACCATCAGTCCTGAAGTGAACAATTACTCCCGCGTCCTCCACAGGGGTCACAAATATGTGTGAATCAGATCAATAAGCATGTTTTAGGGAATCGATGGAGCAAAAATATCCGACGAGGAGCAGGTTGACTGGTTAATTTCACCCTCTATTGCCACCGAGGGGGCTTTTACCACAAACATGCATGTCAGCACATGTGTGACAGCCCGAGGACAAAGAGGCAAGCAGGAGCAGGCAGCCTCGCCTCACCTGTGACTTTAAAAAAACTAGGAGGCCAGCAAAACAGTGTCGTCTTGGACCTGCGTCGGATCCCTCGGAGCAGATAAGTCTCCAACGTGTTTGTATGTGAGGCCAATTACTGAGCTTCATGTCCTACATCTAGACAAGGACACAATGAGACTAAAAGATGAAAAACAAATGTTGATTTTTGTCTTCGAACAGCATGAAAATCAAAATTAAAGAAAGGAAATGCTCCAATTCCTCAGAAAAATGACACAGTAGATACAAAAAAAAAAAATGTTCCAGTTATGTAATTTTACATTTTGCTCAAAGAACTTGTCCAGTTTTATTTTTCATCTAAGATAAATTGTTGATAACATTATATTGTGACGTTTCTGATGGTCCCCACCACAGTGAGCTGTATTAAAGAGTGGAATCATTTATCCTTTTACGCCCAGAATATACCAATAAAATACAGTATGTTACATTATGAGTATAAAACAATAATTTACTAAAGTCACAAAAATAGACAAAAGACCGTTTTCGTCCATTTTTCTGTGGTTTGAACTCAGTTTTGATATTTTTGTTTGAGCACATTGTATTGCAGAAAACGTTGCTGTTTTCATGTGTTGACAGTCATCAGGTTTGACGGTCAGCGTGTAAATCTGAAAATGTGAACGCCTCCATCACATCCCACCCAGGAAGGTTCCAGAATGACCTCAGCTGCTCAAACTACCTTTCAAACAAGTTCTGCTTCAGTTTGGTCCAAGTTGAATGACAAACACAGGATACATGAGTGCTGACTGCACAATATTTAACATCTGAATACATTTTAGAAGTTAGTGAATTCTTAGCTGGTTTAAAAAAAAAGTCCCATAATAATCATACATAGCTTGCATTCTGTTGCATTGAGCAGTGTTGTGGATATGCCGACACAAACACTCATATCTATTAACAACTTGCAGCTGCACCCACAGCTGTTCGTAGTCTGCAACTGGAAGTGATAAACCTGAAAAGCCAACCCTCTCTTCCACTTTTATATTCCGACCTGAGTGACCTGCCCATTAAACTACCTCCCTCATTGCAGCACAATCTTTCAACTTTTTTTTTTTTCCACGTCTATTTTTATCCCTTGCCAATACTCCTGAAAGCCACTGAATTGAATGAACAAATCAGACGTCTTATCTCCGAGAAACCAATTTAAATCCCACCGAGGAATGTAATTCCTGAGGAAATCATCTCTGTCTCAAAGGTACCATCCACAGAGAAATTAAAAACCTTAATGTTCATTAGAAGCCTGCTGATCTTTCTTTTTATCAGTTGCGAGTTTTGTTACAAAACTATTATAACCGCAATAGAGAGAAATGTGATGCATTCTAAATTAAATGCATTTGATTGAGCTTGAATACTTCGACAGATTGTTTTGGGGGGTTTTTTCGTATTCTCTCAGAAAAACTGCCAAACTGAAATTGAATGTTCTGCTCTAAATCTGTATAATTATAAATATGCACAAAATGAAGCCAATGCAGATGTATGCATATGATTGAATCTAACTTTGAGACGCTCCTCTACATACACAGTCCCTCCCGTGATTGGATTTCTAGAGGGAATCATCCGGCTGTTCTGAAACACAAATCTGTGAGTCTCATATTCTGCGGAGCAAAACTCCCGGCGAGTGCGAGGCGGTTGTGTTGTAAACAATATTTAATATTGATTTTCTGTGAGTGGCTGAAGTCTTCCACTGCTGGATGGAACAAAGTTTGAGGCAATTACCGACTCTGTGTGACTTGGATGTGTCCCACAGTTTGTCAACAGATGCGTGCAAT
>OMNM01005721.1:8022-19615 GCA_900302745.1 Parablennius parvicornis
CAGCTGATTAATTTGATCTCTTTATTGGGGAATGTGATGTCTTGCAAATCACATTTTTTTTTAATCATAATGCCATTCAATTATTATTATCATTATTAATACTACTACTACTACTACTACTACTACTACTATTACTACTACTACTATTATTATTATTATCATCATTATTATGGGCATTTCATGTAAATCATATAAAATATGAATGCAATGATAATTTTCACTATATATGTATGAGTTCCAAAATGGATTTGGAAAATGTAAATGAAAGACAACCTGTTTGAATGAAATTATGGATGGAAGTATCGTTTTTTTTTGTTGTAGTTAAACTGTTTGTTATAGACCTGTATAGTTGTAAATCTTTCCTCAAACAATATATTTTGGGGGATATGTATTTGTCTTTTCAAGGAAATGGGGGGGATTACACCCCCTGTTCCCAACTGATTTCTGCCAAAGCTTTTAGGGAGTCTATTTCTCTGTAAGTATTCATCATGAGTTTCAACAGTAGGTGATTACAGTAAATAAAAGCTCCAGTTGGCTGATGACAGGTTTTGAATCATGCTAAAAAAGTTTGCTGAGCAGATACTGGCAGCCGTCGTCTCTGTGCAGCCGCCCTCCTCCCCTCCAGTAAATCAGTCTGCCTTCCCCTATTTTCTGTTTGTCTTCAAGCGCTGATGGGGCTCTTCCCTCATTCATTTAAATTCCAGATGGATCCACTGTACATTTCCTGGCAGCTGTCTCTCTCCAGAAAAAAAAAGGAAAGTCTCGGACAAAGAGAGTGCGAGGGGAGGAGTAGAGTGGAGTGCCGAGTCGAGGGGGACAGAATGGAAAACATTTCCTCTTCTTTCTGTTTCTGTTTTCACGCACCCTCTTTCCCTTCACCCTGGGTCTAAACCCTGAACTTTTGCAAAAAAAAAAAAAAAAAAACTGAAAATTTCGAGGCCTTTCCCTGGAGTAGTTTGTAATAAAGCTGGCTGTGTTACAGAAGAGAGGCTGTGCATACACTGGCTGGGACACATTGCTTCAGGCCAGGGACCTGCCACTCGCCAGTCTCCTCGACAGCTATACGATAACAAATCAACATAGCCAGAAACAGGGAGGAGGAGGAGGACAGATATGTGTTCAATTACAATAGAAAGCTATGTTGTATTATTTTCCCCTCCAAACATATTGATCCAATTCAATGGCAGCATCGCAAAAACAAGGGGAAAGGTCACAGATACAATGAGTGAACTGTGGATGTTCATCATTTCGAGATATGGATTTATAGGATATCTGATATGAATATATACATGAGTAAGTGTTCAAAGCAACAAGTACATCAAAGACCTTCAATATTCTACTGGGATGGATGGCTCGCATGGCGAGGCAGATTGTTCCCAAATGCATAAGCCGGGAGTCCCCGTCTCTCTGTGCAGTGTGTGAGAAGAGTCTTTGAAAACAATGAACATGCCTAGCCCTGAGCAAGTCAAATGATAACACAACACAGATGTCGGTGCCTATTGTGGGGGAACGAAACCCGAAGCAGCTAGTGCGCATCCAAACTAGACCCTTCAGAGTCCTTAATCACATCTCTCTCCTGGGTTTGTTTGTGTTGCCTAAATTGCAGCCTGTTAGCACCAAATGTCTCCTGTGCCGCCGTTGCCACAGTGACAGAAAGCCACAAGAGCACTAAGAAGGTTTTGAATCTTACTCAGCATGTCTTCTCATCTGCTCCTCCCAGCAAAAGGGCTGAGCCCAGCAGGGTCGGCTCGGCCCCTGCCTCGCCCATCCACACCCCCGCTTACCCCCAAACACTTGAATCCCATAAACCCCATAGAGGAGCTATTTCAACCTGGACAACGCCTCAGCCCTTATTTTTGACACGTCAAAGCCAACAAGTTCGTGTTTTTGATGAGAAGATGCACAGAGCTGACCTAAAAAAGAGTTGAGGGAGATCATTCACCACTCCGGTCTGTTTTGGCCGTACCTCGGAACAAAGATGGTGTTGTGGAGGAAATTCTCAAAGACTTTAAAGAAGACTCGCTCATCCTTCTCCCGGTCCTGCTCCTCGGGTGTCTTCTGACAGACACAGCATGGACCCTTCTCTGCCCCTGCCAGGTCCGACTTGGTGGGCTTGGTGCTGTCTTCCATGTCTGTCAGCCCTGTGGCGGGAATCCGTTTGGGGATCTTAATTTCTGAGATCAGAAACCAAGACAAAGTTTTTAGAAAATGGCAGATGTCTTCACCAGTCCTTAACATGGTAATATTTTTAAAAGTTCAAATGTTAAAGAAGTCTGGAATAAAAAATTCAGGTTGGTGTTGTAGAGAGGTCAATTCAAACAATACAACTTTAACTCATATCGTCATCAAAGTCTGTTAGTAAAAATGTACATGTGGCTTGATGAATCCAGGTGGATCAAGCAGCCTTAGGTATCTGGGTCTTTAGGAAAGATCCCAGTTCTGTTATGAAGAGGCCTGCTGGGGTCTAAAATAAAACTACAGCTAGATTTTAAAGGGGTCAAATAGATTAAAAGGGGTCTGGTCTCCACAGAAGATTCAAAGTCTGGATTAAGTCTCTGTGCATCCAGGTGGAGTTTAAGCACTCAAAATCATATTTAATCAACAGGGTCCATCGATCATCACGACTTAAATAGCAGAATACATATAAAAGTTTTTGTGATATTCTCAGGGAAGTACAATTACTGCACATTTCAGTAACAATGCAATTTGAAGTGCTTTTTATTAGCTGGCAATAATGATTAATTTATTATATTGACAAAGCCAATAAGTACGGTAATATAAAAAAAGGGGGGGGGGGGGTTAATTAATGCAAACCTTTGGAGCAGTAGTTGTGTTGGTAGAGCTCTCTGTCTTCAGGCTGCTGCTGCCAGCGGACCAGATAGTAAGTCAGATTGCCATTAGGAAAGGCGGGAGGCGACCACTTTACCACCAGCTTTGTGGAGGAGTTGGCGAATGCACGGGCATCTTTGGGCATAGACGGTACTGAAACACGGCATCACATATTAATATTTAAATGTTTCAAATATAGGGGAACAACTGAAAAAGCAGCATCAATCATTCTTAAATTGCTTTAACTTACGTGATGGGCGTGTGCGAATGTAAATAATATCACTTTTTGCCCCAGAAATGTGTTTGTCCTCCACCTGCAGGGTAATGGCCTTTACAAAAATAGCATACTGGGTCCAGGGCTTGAGGTGCTGAAGACTGACTTCGGGGTCATTCTTGTCATCCTGAGGGAAGTCGACATCTACCATCTGCCAGCTGTTTGAGCCACAGCCATCCTGACCATCAAACTCTGTGATATTCTGGAAAGGACTGGAAAAAGACAGAAAAAAGAAGTAATTTAAACATGCCCTGGACATAGTCTACTTTAAAAAGGTAAAGACCAGTGGAAACATCTATTCCCGAAGACGTACAGAAGTCGGTGCAGAATAAAATCAATGGATGTTTTACCAGGTGTGCTCTTGATCTCATAACTCCCTCCTCTCTTAGTCCTTGGTCTAACCAGTTTAAAGTCATCTATGTTTATAAAGATTAGAAGAAATTATCTTTTTTAATTGTCATTGTTTTCATCTGCCATTATTTTTGTTATCTCACATTTCTTACATGCTTTCGGCTAAATCCAAATACCATGATGGTTTTAAGTTAGGTGAATGACAAAGGCTTGGCCATCAATCAAAGACAACACCAATTGAAACTACTATGGTGTAATATGCGGATGAGATTATTTAATCTTCTTTTAAACCGTCATCTACTCTGCTTCTCTGGGACATCACAATCTGCACAGAGGCTAACGCATGTTCGTTTTCACGGTACTCACGACTCTTTGTAGTAGACGATGAAGCTGATAAGGTCTGCGTAGTCCAGAGGCTGGAAGCGCTCCCATGTCAGCCGGATTGTGTAACTCGATGTGATGTTGGACTTAAACTTCAGTATATGGCTCTCACCTGTATGATAAAGCAGGTCAGTGATGCATGTGTTGTCTTTTTGAAAAGAATATTGCAACAACAGGAGAGATTCTTCTGTGGCGTGGAAATACTCACAGCTGGCTCTTTCACCGTTGTTACGGAAGTCCCCCTCCTCAGGCTTTACGGCTATGCCGCTCTTCTCCCACATTGTGTGAATCTCAGACATGCACAATTTGGGGTTTCGACGGAAGAAAAGACGTCCAGCTCGAACAGTCAGGTTGTGCTGACTCCAATCCCACAAGTACTGCAGATTCTGGTTGTTGATGGCAGAGAAGGCGTACATGCTGATGATAGAAGATGAGAACATGGTTAGAAACATCTTACACGTTGTCGTTCAGCATGTTTATCTAATAAATCCTTGGTTCTGGAGGGACCTTGCATTTTTAAACATTCTACCAGCATCAACACACCAGTATCAATAGAAGGTGGGATCACAAAGCTCCACAGAAAGCAGAAAGCAAGTTAGAGCATGGACATATTGAGGACATGAAGGACACGAGCCCTCCACAGCGTGTTGTGCATAAACATAAGCTGCCAAGGTTTACCTTTTTGTTTCATTGTTTTTAACCACCTGATGGCAGCCTTAAGCTGTAACAAAGGTTTTACATCAGGTGCGGTCAAGCGTGTGACTAACGTTGATCCCGTTTCTGTGACAGATTTAGCGTTGTGCTGACACCAGTCTCAGTAGTGCAGCACAACACCTCCACAGTGAATAGAATGTCTGCCACCCTCAACAGCATTCCTCGGACTGAAACTTAACCCTCGGAGAGACGATAACAAGACGGAGGGGGGAAAGGCTTTCCCATTTCCCATGACCTTTGTATCGTAGACTGCTGCTGATATCGTGATGAAGACACTAATGGAAGTGAGAGTTTTCACTCCGCTTTGTAGCCACAGTCATTTATTTACTCATGTGAGCTTTGCACATTATCATATAAAAAAAAAAAACATTACATTATCTGTAAACAGTGTTTCAAGACATGAGAAGCATATTAAGATTGAGCAGTACACGTTAACTCACACATCTATTAAACAAGAAGTCATTTTTGTATCTTTAGTAATGCACAGGCTGTAAGCCTGACATTTGCACATGTCTTCAGATCCATTGTAACTATGAACACACGTGCATACATTAATGGCCAAAAAAGTGCAAGCAAAAAGCACAGGCAAGCCTTACTTGTCGATAAGTTCCTGCCCATTGATGTAACGCAGACCCTTGAGAAAGGACAGCGAGCCAAGTGCGTGGGAGTGTCGAATCTTCACATAGCCCTTCACTGTCTGGATCAATCCCATGAAGCTCTCCAGTTCAGATGCGATGTCGTCTGGGGACAGAGGAAGAAAACACATTCAATCAGAAGCAAATACAAACAGGTCTATGAAGTCTATAATTTAAAAAAAAAAAAAAAAAAAGTGCAAGACCTTTACTGCTGCTATGAAACCCAGAAGAGCTCTTAATGCATATATCCCCTGGAGGACTATTGTATGAGCTTTATCATATGTGAAGATAAGCTGGTGAGCCACTCTTTCAACTGAACAAATAAACAGCATTGTCGCGTAATGTGATAATTAGGTTAGAGCGCAGGAAGCAGATGTAATGTTGGTTTTGTGGCTCTCCCTGTGCATCCCACCAGCTTAGACCACCAGGCATTCACTATCTATCTAATCAAAATAACTGCCGTGAAGCCAAAGAGAACATGCTTTTGTAAAGTTTGTATTCCAGCGTCAGAAGTGGAAGTATTTAGTTACAAATATTCACATTTTTAAAGTTTCCCATTTTTACTGTATACAGTTTATCTACTTTAGAGATCTCAATCAAGATCTCTATTTCATTTCTCAAGATAATTTTAATGTTATTTGCTTGAATGGTGTTACATAAAACATCACTCTGTTTATACAAGACATAAAACACAAGCTATTCATTCCTACAACATGCATATAAATCACAAATCTCTCTTTTATGCTTTCACTGACACGCATGCAGTCTCAAATTCATGAAAAGCTCATGAGAATGCTCACAATTAAAATTAATATTAAAGTATTTTGAGCGGCATTTTTGCAGCCTTTGCATTTTCTTAAATAATGAAAATATCTGTTTTTTATCTAAATGTAAATACAAAAGAAAGAGTTTTCCGTGATTTATCATCTGTGAAATGTGTTTGGAAGGCAAATATTTAATAAAAATAAATTGAATCAAGGCAAACTAAACAAAGCAATTACAAATGATCAGTTCTTTTTTCCACTTCAGCTCATTTCAGAATATTTGACAACAGACTGTAGCTGTGTTAAATATCCCCTTGGCTCGTGGTCTCCAGTCCGAGAAAACTACTCCTGTGTATAATCTGCTTAGTTGCAGCTGATTGAGTTTAGTCCATCAAAAATTTCTGGAATTTATTGTAGTATTTTCATCTTAGCTGGGTTTTAACGCCACAGTACAGGTGCTGCTCAAGGCTGCATCCTTCATATCTGCACTCACTTCCACGGCGGATGTTGATGTCCAGATTGCCTTCAATGACGGTGCAGTCCTTCAGGGACTGTGCGGCGTTCACGGAGTCGATGATGGGGGATGTGCAGAACTTATCACATAGGCCATTGCAAGCGCTGCACAGCATACTGTGTGCAACAGAAACAGAGAAAATGAGTCAACAACAGAGAAGAGGCATGAGGAGGGGGAGAGAAACTTTCAAACAAAGAGTAAATCCTATGTGAAAATGTCTAACCTCACCCTAAAATTATTTGTCCATTCCATCACTCCCAAACATTCCAGAGAATTTATGCAAAAAAAAAAAAAAAAAGAACTATAAGGCCATATCTCGCTCGGCAAGTTTAATCTTTTATGGGCCCTCAAATGAACTCTCTTTCTTGAGAGGGTGACTCATCGTATTGACCTCCCAGACAAAATAGCAGCGGTACGGCCAAAATATATCAAGAGAGTCTGCATGAAAACTCAATAAGGCCAGTCAAGAAGGGAAAACTGAGGCAATAAAAGAGCTCTTATCCGAGGTGAGAATCAAACAAAAAGAAATGTCAAGTGTTAAGGCACCTCACTCAAATCTTCACTAAAAAACCTAAGTGTCTTAAAATCTATTTGTTTTGAGTAATGAAAACAAGGCACTGCCTTCAGTACAGTTCATTGTTTCTAAGTAGTTTGAATCATGAATAGTGTGGCGTGCACTGAACCTCCAGCAACTTCCAGTATCCTACTTAAAGAAAGGAAGGTTTTGAGGGTCTGGGTCAGGTTAAGTTCAGCTCAAGTATACTTTATGCAAATTAATTAATTCGGCCTGAGTGCTCTGTGAACACAAGCAGCTTTATAGTATGTGATTAGTGAAGTATAAATGCACAGCTATTTGCAGAACTTTAGCCAGGAAATGCTGTTTTCCAGTTAACTGTGACCTGGGGAATCTGAGCTGTTTTTGATGTTGAGAGGCAGAAACTATAAAAGGTCAGATAGGTCAGTGTCAGGAGGGTAAACACTGGTGTTAAGACCCTGATTTTTGTCTTCAAAAATACTGAGAATTTAATGTTAGCAGATATATTGCTTAAATAAAATTGGGGCATCATCTTTTTTCTTTTTTTTTGATTTACTCAAAAGTGCGAGCAAAAGAACAACTTCACTGAATACATTCATACTGTTTTGCTACATTGTGGTGAACCAGATCCTCCAATCTGTGAAGTCAAAGCCCTGACGTAAATGGAAAGCAGCAAAACAGGAGGACTTGAGGCCCTCTGACTGAAAATAACATGTTGACGACACCACGGAAAGTCAATAAGGAGATTTCCATCATGTCATGAATATTCAGTGCGTTACAATCACAATCTAAAACAATGAGTCTTTACCGGTTAGTTTCGTTGCGGGTGAAACCAGAAGGACAGTCCAGCATACATTCTCCGCCATGGATGACAAAGTGTGTGTCGCTGGGCAGGTGCACCTGAGAGCACAGCTCCATAGTGATGCAGCGCCAGCCCTCAAACTTGTAGGTGCCCGGGGGGCAGTCTGGCACGCAGCGTCCCTCGTGGTAGTAGTGCAGGCAGCCGGCGCAGGCCATGTCGTTGTGGGGTTCACTGCAGCTACCCAGGCACTGGCTGTGGCAACACTCCCCTCGGTCTGTACAGGCGAGCTTGCAATGAGCTGGGCAAACTGATGGAGACACAAGAATGAAGACTAGGTCAGCTTTGAACGGGAGAGAATAACCATAACCATAGTTTCAAACTTCAGGGATGAAAAAGAGAGAAAATAACATAGATAAAACACTCAATGGCATGACAAGCAAACTCAATGACAAGCAAAGAAGCATCATGAAAATATAATACTGTTGTTATCTACTTGGTTACAGAAAACAAATAAACATGTTGAAGAAGAGTACACTGGAGTATTTGGTATCACGAGTGAACACGTGCAATCTAGTACATCTTGTTCTTGGAGCGTAAAGCTATGAATATTGCCTAAAGTTTGTTCAACTATATTTATAACAGATCTGACGTGGTGAAAGTGGTGTAATGGACTGCATTGCACTGATTTAAATGTTTTCCCCGTCTATCTGGGAAGAATATAACACCGGCAGTACACAGCACAACTCTGAGCCGCTGCGTCCTCATAAATATACGGTGGGAGGATTTGATACGTGCACAATTTTAATCTGCCATAAAAGAAATTTGGATTCTACTATCTTCTGGTTTTTGTTTTTGTTTTTTTGTTGCAAGAAGTGAAGATGTGTTAAATTTTAGAGGAACAAAACTTTACTGAGAAAATTAGCCAGTTCTGTGAGTCTGGAGACAAAAATCACAAAAATGATCAGAGATATCAAGGTTAAAAATTAAAGACAGTCTTGTAAACAAACTGCTGCATTTACTTGATAATCAATTCTATCCAATTTTATTAATAAGCACCAACTGGAGGAAGTGGAATTATTTTAAAAAGACCCAGAGGTAAACAACCATCTGCCCTGAGTTTTGGGACTGGTGGAGTAATAAGGGAATCAGTAATGGGAACAGGGTTAGTAGTTGGCAGAAGTACTCAGAATTGAGCATAACTTACAGATACTTCAATATGAAAAGTCAAAAACTCCAAAAACACTGGTTCAACATTTTTTCTCAAGGGAAATAAATCCAGCCTTTGAAATGTTAGTATTAAAGTAAAGAGCAGCCCTTTGAAGAACATGGCCACCAGTCATTTCTACTCTCTAAGCTGACAATTTCAAACATCTCTCTTTAAAAAATAAGAAAAAAAAATGTCTTACTGCTTTTAATTTGCACCATCATCAGTGTAGCACAGCTCTAATCCATTTCATTTAGGGTCACGGGTCCTTCATGTGTTGCATATCACAACAACTGGCGCATTTTATCAGGAGTAAACTCCATGTGTTCAGCCTAGTGTATCAAATTAAGTCATTTATGTTGTTTTGCATCTGTTATGCATGAAATCCACTGACTTAGGGTTGGCATTTTCACTACAATAAACCGTCTAAGGAAAGCAATAAAACTTTTCACAATTCCCAAAGAGAAGACTACTATTATGTCAACAATTTAAAAATGTAAGAAATTTAAGCAAAAAATATCATGTGTTCAAGTACAAATAACTGCAAACTGTTGCACTTCTTACAGGTGTTGAATATGCAAACATCCAACATTTTCTATTCCTCAAAATAGCATCATTGTACCATATTTGCTGTTTTCAAACCATTCACCTGATCGCAACCACAATGAAGCTTTTGTATTCAATCATCTTTGCAACGAAAGTGATGTTACTTGAGTTTATAAATGCTATACTGAAAGAAAAGGATGAAAGTGAGAATGAGGCGCTCTCCTACTATCACTACTGTTTCAAACAAAGAATTAGTGCACTTCCTTTTAGGGCTGCGAGAAGCAGACGATGATGGTTGCACGGTGTTTTGAATTAGGCTTGAGCATCATGAATAATACAAGCGCCTCACTGTTTATTGGGCATCGCTGAGAAACCAAACATACACAGCAATATGTTATCAATAACGTCACATTTTTTTGTCAGCCAGAGCAGACTTCATTCAGACAAGTTTGTCAGCGTCAGCTTTCAACATAAGCATTAATATATCAAATGTCATCACTGAAGAAAGGGTCTTTTCAACCATACACAAAAAGAAAAAGCAAGAAGTATTTCTTAAAGTAATAATTCATAGTCTTTATTCAACAACTTGCGTCCATTCTATCAATGTCACATTAAACAATGTTACTGTGTTAGTAATGTTCAAAAAAAAAACTGACAGGGGCCTATTTACAGAAGAGCTCTTCAAGAAAGACAGATGTAAGGGGAAAAAAGCAGATGTTTCCCACTGTTCACTAATCTTGACACACTGCAGGCAGGGGTGTCCTAGTTTCAGAGGAGTCCACCCCATAGAACGAGCACCTGGAGTGTGTCTTGTGTTTTGCGTGTGCACGCCTGTGTGTGTCTGTTAGGTAAGTGTGTGCGTGTGTATGCAAAGCCATACAAATGATTGTGAAAGGCCTGGTGAGGAGGTATTTTCTGCTAACTAAAGTTAAATGAGGAGTTCTCTGCTCACATAAAGCACTTGCTCCTTGAAATGGAGAATTCAGCTTTCACATCTTAAATCTCTTTCAACCCATCAGCCTTTATTTGCACGGTAAACAATGTGCTAACAGCGAAGCCTCGGCTGGCCTCCACACACCCGTGTGTTGTTTATATTTGAGGAGGGGGGTCTAAAGTGTTTACTATTTATTGTTATGTTCTTTGTTATTGCTGCAAGACAAATTTCCCCCACATGGGCAATAAAAGTGAGCTGAACTACACTGAACTGAACTGAAATAAGAGGCACCGCACTCCTGGTTCCTTAGCAACCGCCTCCTGGTGCAAAGCCAACGCTGAAAGGAAATGTGCACACATGCAGAAACACACATTTCACCAGTCTGTTTCACGTGCCTCATTATAATTCGCAAATACTATGATAATGCACAAACCACACAATCAATATTATTTCAATCATAATTCAATTTAAATAAATATTCTGATTACAGAGGTTAGCGGATGTGCATGCATGTGCACCATCCAGAGATTTAGCCACACGTAAGAAGAACATGCAAACTTCATGCAGAAAGCATGCTAAACCCCCAAACATGGGATATTCTTGCTGTGAGGTTAGAGAGCTTCATCTTTCACCTTTGATGATTAATGTATTTCATTCCTTCTTTACAAACTGTGTAGGTTACAGTATGAATGTGCACTATAGAAACACTGCTAAGCGAACACACACACTCCCACAGTGCCAACTCCAGGGAAAAAATACTGATCACTTTTGCTCTTCAAAGTTCCTCAAAAACATGCCTTTTTTTTCTCACAGTCGATCGTTAATAGTGCAGACGAAGTGAACTGGTTTTAGTGGAAAATTCCTTCAGAATTTTATGACGAAGAAAAAAAAAAGGATAATTTTTTTTTCCCACAAAAAAAGGGGCGGAAGAATCAAATATCAAGCAGTAGATTTATCATAATCATACTTCAATGCATTCATCTCCTTATAAGACTCAAAGCATTCAGCGCTCATAAAGGTACCTATGTGATGGCACAATTAGGTGGGGTAGTTAACTATGTCTTGTGCTATGTATAGCTTTGCACTGCGCACATGCTCTGTCACAGCAGA
>OMNM01005728.1:6960-20280 GCA_900302745.1 Parablennius parvicornis
AACAAGTATGTGTATTAAATATCCATATATACATGCACATCCATAGACACACACACACACACAAAATATGTGTGTGTGTGTGTGTGTGTGTGTGTGTGTGTGTGTGTGTGTGTATATATATATATATACACACACACACACACACACACACACACACATATACATATATATTTATATATATATATGTGTATATGTGTGTATGTATATATATATATATATATATATGTGTATGTGTGTATATGTATATGTATGTACTGTATATGTATATATAAAAGAAGGTGTCAAAGAAGTTGTGTAATTGGTTGGGAAGTAGTGCGGCTTTTCCTACTTGTTCCATCTTCCAGCTGATGTACTGCCGATGAGCTCCCTTTAAACCATCTGTCCTCTTTGTCCAAACTGTGTCCTTCATTGTCTTCTGAGGAGTGAGCCAGTTGAAGAGCTTAGATAAGACTTGGAGAGGAAAATCAAGCGTGGCAGGGTGACTCAGAAGGAGAAGAATGTTAATGATGGCAGAAATCTGACCAAGTTGCAGCATTTAATGACACAAGATGTAGGGTTTATTCTATGCTGAATCAGATTCCTGAACGACAAGTAGCCATCTTGGATTTGACCGTATAAATCTGAACTGTTATAGGAGACACAAATGTATCCAATAACTATGGTACAACATTCAAAGCTTTAATTTTCTTTACTTTCTGAGATATCGATGCTTTGAAAAGGTCTTATTGTTTACCAAAAATTCATAATGTAATGAAATTCACTAAAATGTCGAGTTTATTTAATTGAGCCCTTCAGCTTCCGTCATATTATATCTACTTGTAGATGTTTAATATTTCATACTTTATAGATTTTAGATAGCCTCAGTGAACTACTTTGTGTCAAAAGCTTATTTCAGACCTGTTATGTGAAATAGCCACGTCTGAAAAAGTTAATGATACAAACATTATACATGCAGCTCTGTAAAGATGACTATTTTCTATGTGAATGCACCAAATATGAAATTTGTACTTTTAACAAGACTATATGATTTATGGCACAGAAAATAGGTTTAGAGGATGGTGTGTTGTTTTCCCACCTGCTCAGGTATTCAGATTAACTAACTGCCAAGCCGGGGAATTTAAAAGTTGAGAAACTTTTAACTTTTTATTATTTACACAACATTGTTTTTTTAAATAAGGGGGGAATGGGTCTATGTGTTTTCACCACTGTGTGTCTTCTCTCAAAGAGCTTTGTGATTGGACGAGCTGGTCAGCCATACTGTTGTAGAAAGAAATCCATTTAAAAGCATTCTCGATGAACCCTGCGCTCGCCAAGCGCCTGCCATCCAGGACAACGGCTAAACCAGCCTACGCGTTTACTCTGGACCCGACCAGTCCAGTCTGCCTCACCAATGCAGTCTGATGGTTACTTTCCCCAACAGCTGGTATAAGTGTGGCGTCGTTGATTTTCAAGATATGCAAAGCGAGGACCCCAACAGATGTCTTCTCTGTTAGGCCATCTGTGAAACCAAGAGAAACACAACAATTACCTACACAACAACAACACACAAGCCAGGTTTGTTCCTTCCTTTTTCTCTCCATGGCAAAAGTCTGCCAGCAGAAGAAATGTTCTTCAGGATCTTATATGAAGAGGTCAGTTGACATTAACCTTGTTGAAGTGTTTTTGTTCGATACAAAAGCTCTGAGAAAGTCCTGTTGCCCTGTTGATCCGGCTCTTTGGCCTCTCGGAGGACAGACACAAGTGAAAAGAGGCTTCACCTGTGGGTCACTGCAAAGAATCCAAATCATACACATTTATTGAGTCTCCAGATGAATTGGGCTGTTCCAGGACTATTGCTTCAAAATGGTTTAGTGGCACGACCATTTCTACGTGTTTTTGAAGTATTTTCTTGCCTTATTGAGTTCGTTCAGTCAGAAATATAATAAACCACACATTTTGCCATGTGTGGTGTATTATCTGTTCTTGTTTTATTGAAAACGGTGCAGATAGTGTAAAAATGAAGGGAACATCAGTTCAAATGTGTTACTGCATTAGATGTAGTGGGATTGACTAGTGTGGGCTAATCACAACCTTTAAATAAGTTTGACCAAGTAAATATAAGCAAAACTAACTTCTAAATACATGAACTGTTTTTTAAGAAGCTCCAACCAGTTGCTGTTGGATTCTGCTTCTTGTGCAGTAATAACAGCTCTGAATGTTGCTGACGACCTGCTAAAGTAGCAGGTACTTGCTCACCACAGTCAAAACGATCATTTGCCTGGTACGCAGGTGCAGCCACCCCACCCTGTCCGAGCAGTTTCAGACCACCTACATGCAGTTTTTTTTTTCTCAACATAAATCCTAACCACAGCTTTCTAGCTCGGCTGCTTAGCGAAGCTATCCTGTTATTGAGTGCGTTCTCAGGCTTTTCCACAGCTACGTTTTTTTTTTCTCACATCACTCAACATTCCACGTGGTTTTTACCAGCTGGCTGAGCTGCTGGACCACTTGTCCTTTGGCATCAAGTTGTGTGTGGAACCATTTAAAAAAATTTTTTTTAGCCAAACCTCTAAAACTAGGTTACACTTACATGACAAATTGATGCGATGGCGTCTGTGTCTGTGTGTGTGTCGTCTCCAGCCTGCAGCTCGCCGGTGCCCATTCAGACTTTATAGCTCTATTTTTACCAGAAGCTTGCAGGTCACCTTGACATCTGTTCGTTGGCCATATGCAGAGAATGTGTTGAAGTATAAAGGGTTTCATGCAGAATTTGTTTAGCCAGATGGTGTGCTGGTTATTTACCTTTCTGTTTGTTGCTCTTATAATTGTATTGCTAGTTCAATTTATTCAGGAAAAAAACCACTATAAAACTCTTCAATATCTGTATTATTTTCTAAACTTTGTCTTCAAGTATTGGACAGATCATAAAGTCATTGTGTTGTCACTGATAATATTCCTTTTGGAAATGTAAAGCACAGCCAGAACCACATTTTTCTGCATCAAGTCTATTAATTTCACTTTGAAGCACATAACTGCAGTCATTAATTACTTTCCAGTCTTTTCAAAATATGGATGACGGACGTTTTTTTGAAGGCTTAATGTGTAGGCTCAGATGATACATTTACATTTATATTCATGTGGCTAAACCTCTGGACAAAAACAAAAATGTGGAGATCCCCAGTATCCTCAGCAGATACTCAAATATTTAGTCTTTTCTTTGTTTAGAGTCCCAGAAATGTAGTTTTTTCTTTATTGTGGTCTCTGTATGACGTTTATATTAAAGATGTGTCCTATTACTAAGATAAACAATGGAACATCTTTCCTATCTCCCGTCTGCTTCACAAATATTAGTTGGTTAAGTTTTAATTTTTTTCTTGAAGAAATGTTGTCCAGCCTGCCCCTCTTGGTTGGGATCGTGTAACACACCTTTGGATATGTCAGGTGATATCAAATCCTCAATTTCAGTCATAACTAGAACAGTTATTCTCCATATCCCGGCCTTTTCTTTTCTTCATTTACTGCACATACCTGCAGACATCATTGGCGTCTGAGCACATTTGAAGCAGTGTGACTCATGCGTCTTGATTGTCTCCTGTGTGGACACGACAAGACGCTGTAAAGAGACTCGGCAGGGCGTTTTTCCATTAATTTGGCATCGTTGTTAAGAAACAACCGCGGTATCAGGGAAAGGCCTGATTTCATCTGTCTTAGAAAACACCACAGCCTTTTATGTTTTACAATTGATTCCCTTGATTAGTCTCGTTTTGCTTTTTAGTGTATTTTCTGCATTGTGGAGGAGCAAATGCTTTGCTGATTTTGTTTACAACTTGAACCATCTTGGTGGAAGTGATAAAATGCTTCTGTGACACAGACAATTTAGTTTGGACAGCATTCATCATGATTGTGATTAAAATTTTTCACTTAAAAAACCCCTCATCCCAGATGGTCTCTGTTGGCTCGCAGGCCTGGCAATACACGCGGGGAAACCCTGCCTTGCACTTGTAGAAAGCATTCATTACCGCAGGGCAGTGCAGTTCTTCTGTGAGCATTACCTCTTGTGAAACGCTGGTGTGGTTTGGCAATAAAAACTGTTTCTATTATGCAGATTTCAGTAGCCACTCTGGCAGTCAATAAGCCAGAGGGGCTGCATTGTTTTGACGGTCTTATCGGCTAAACCGGAGTCATTAAAGAAGAGCACTTCACACTAACAGGGCTGTTCTGATGGCGTACTGCAGTACAAACACAGCGAGCACCGAAGCTGCTGGTGACTCAGCAGGTGTCAAAATAACATGAAAGAAAATCAGCGCTAACATTAGCCCACTATTCTGAATAGGCTCCATTTTCCACTTGAATGCTTGTTAGTGGGCGCTTGCGAATCAAACTTTCTCATGCGCCTTGATAAATACTGCATGTGTCAGATTTCTTGTTTACAGGCAGCACACTATGAAATTCAAATTTTGGGATTGGACTTTAAAGATCAATGTGTTTGCTGTGGAGTCTTCCTTCCTCCGACAGCGTGACCTTCCCTGTCGCGCTGCCACTCCGTCTGTCCCTGTCTATTCTTTACTCTGCTGCTCTCTCATTACACAGTGTACACATGGAGGGATTTATTACCACCCTCTGAATGCCACCAAAGAAATTATTTGCAGGACTGAAAGGCTCAATGTAGTTTCACTACATTTAAAAGTTGGTAGGGGGGGTGCATTTCCTGCTGTTTGTTTTGCATCGATCCCAGCGCTGATAGACCTGCTGCTGGGTGGAGCCTGTTGGTAATAAAGCGGGGGACGCCTGTGTCTTAAGTGATTGTAGGTGAGGCTGATGCTATCTACGCAGCCCCTCCCCAGCTGCACGACGCTGATAGGTCCCGTTTAGGCGACCGGGCGGCTCGATGCCTTCTGCTAACGTCTGTTTTAAGTCGAGCCTGGGGGAAACGCATGTGACTTGAAATGTGGAGTGTGCGAGTCTCCATGTGTGCATGTGTTTGGGTGGAGGGGAAATTTGCCATTGTGTCTTCAGGGAATGCTTCAGTCCCTTTTTAAGTGTTTGTGGAATCGGTTGCAAACATGCTCAAGTCGGTGAATATCTAATACCTGCTGCACGCTCAAGTAATGATGGAGCAAACAAATATCAGCCTTCGTTTCACGCCTAAGCATTCAACAAGAACCAGCATTATCAATCATGCTGTAAAACAACTCTGAGGTGAAGCAGCCTTGGAACGTTCTATTTTATTAAAAGCCTGATGCATAATTCAAGATCTATTAAAATTTTGTCATGTTAATTTATCTCCTAATTGGCTTTAAATGGGCAGGCCACATTTCATTTACTTTGCTCATGTTATTACTAGAAAGTCTTGGTGTAGTTAAGTATTCTCCCCCTTGTACTCATTTATTAAACTCAAAATATCCAAGTTAACCACGACTGTCTGTACGATCCAGTTCTCCACACTCCAGCACTTCCTGCACACTGGTTAGCGATTCATGTACAGTACACCTGAATTATAAACGTGCCTTTGAAGTCAATATTGATGAGCAAGTGGCCAGTTAACATCCTGCTTCTAATTTATTACAGCCAGTCAGACGTATTGGGGCAACGTGGTGTCAGGAAATTTCACATTAAAGCTGCACTGATCAATACTTTAATATGAAATGGCTCAAATGACAGAATGTAATGGTGAAGCTTTCCTTGTTGTTGTAAATGCACATAGAAATATCAGCCATCTGTAATGTTTCCCCCAAGCTTCGAGGTATCCTGATGCAGTGTAAAGGCTGTCATGTTTTCTTGAGTCCCACAGCGACGCTCCGTCCAGCTGTAAACTGCCGTGCCTGGACAGAGTGGTGCAGCATATTGGATTGTTTAGTGAACAAAGACGTTTTATTCACTAAATACTTTTAACATGAAAAACAAAACTGAAGAGAGTGGTTCTGGTGATACCTGCAAGTAGCAAGCCTTTCAATCCAAGAAGCATGGGCCGATCCATTATGGGATTGTCGGCTTCATTTAGCCTGCAGTCTGGGTGCCAAGTATTCTTGTTGGAATGCAGAACTGTTCAGGTTTAGAAACTCAAGATTTGCTCATCACCTAAAACCATAACAAGAGAACTGTGCGTTTGTTTTTACTTTGAAGGCTGGTGAGAGTCGGTGTGTCCAGCAGCGTTTGTTTTCATTCACGACAACTGTGATACTTGGGGGGGGGGGATCAAAGATTGGAAAATAGGTTGAGCAAAAACAAAAAATTCATACAAATCATGCATTATGTTGAACATCTTCCTTTCCAGGGAACCTTGACTGGACTAGTCGTGTATAATTGTGTTCCTCAAGGGAAACACTTCCTGACATAAATCCAATGTACTGTACTAAACATAGGGAACATTTGACATCACATTTAGTGTGTTAGGTAATGATAGTACATGGTTTGAAATGAGCTTTCTCTGTCTGTGTTTGTGTGTTTGGGAACACTCAGTGCTTCTGTTCCCATCCCGTTCTGATGTCTGATGGTTATTTTTAGCCGTGTTCTCTCTCAGGAGCCCTTGGCCGGGTTCAAGTGCTTATTTTTCTTCTACCTGCGTGCATGTACATCTGTTTGAATGCCTGCCTGCCATTCTCCATGTTGGAGTCACTCCTTTTTTTTCCCTGACAGAATCTGGTAGCAGTTCCCCCTCCAGACTTTAGAGCCCAGCCAGTCTCTCTGCGGTATACACACACAGACTTCAAACCCATTCACTTGACAAGACTCTATGAATTCCCCCATGGAAACTATTTCAGTTTAAGAGAACCAGAGTTTGTCTTTCTCTTTTCTTTCTGTATATGTGATAGTGTAGCAATAGAGAGGGGGAATGCTCACATTTAAAGACCTCAAGAAAGGAATTACAGCCAGAGAAGCAGAGCTAGTCTATTAATAGTCTAACTTCTGGCAACAGGCTTGCATAGTTTTTTCCTACCCCTTTAATTCTCTACGACTCCTCTTCACGGATGTCCCTGGTCTTCATCACAATAATCCTTTCAACTTTCCTCCTCTTCACCACGAAAGGTCGTCATATGCGGAAAGTGCACGAGTTATTTTTGAAAGTCTTAGGCACTTTCATTTGTAATGCAAACATTCCACCATGTAAACACAATAAAAGCTTTCTGCTTACTAATAGATGTATAACCTTCATCACGCCTCTTCTCTTAAACTGTCGCAGACACATTAAATGACTTTTCTTGGCAAAGTGATGATCCTCGAGCAGTATGATCATCTGGCAGGAAGTCGAGCTGCTACTCTTTCATATTGAGAGTTGAGGTGATCCAGCATTGACTAGTATCTTGGTCTTCCTTTGGTTACTGGGTAAAACCAGTTGGGTTGAGGTGCTGAGGCCTGGCCAGGACCTGCTCGAGATTCTTAATCTCTGTTAGCCTGAGGAAGGTTTAGACAAAACCCTTGATTTGTTGCTAAACACTTGGTTGTTTAGACTATTCTGCTCGTCAATGTGGTGCCATAATCCAATATTTACAGAGTTGGATAGAAAAAGAACTCATGAAGCCTCTTGGATGAGAGTTGAAACACTTAAAAAACCAGTTGAGTTTAAAGACAAGAAACAGGCATGAAGAAAAAATGGCAATATTTTACTGATCTTTTACACTTTTGGCAGTTTCAAACTAGTTACCTTGTGCAGAACAAAAGTTCCACTACACCACAACTGGAGCATCTCTTCATTCTGTGTTTAACCATCTGAATTACATAGTTCGCTTCTAGAAACACGTCAATTTTTTAATTAAACGGTTAAATATTTATATTGCTAGTTTAAAAATAGATTCACAAATTGGTTTGTTTTCCAACAAACATTTTTATATTTTGCTGTCATTTGTTCAGTTGATACGACATGTACAAAAAGCTTCCACTCTTCTACTGACCTCATGTTTAAGATACACATATTATCGACAGTAGACTTTACCAGCTATTTTTTTTTTTTTTGCCTTTTCACATTTCAAAATTAAAATATATCGAATGGCTTGAAATCTGTGTGAATGGTTAGACGCAGCTGAAACTCCAGAGCCTTTCCTCACTTCCAGTGGAGAAATATTGCAGCCGACTGCAACTATCTGCTTTCTCCCATTGTTTGTTGGTTTGAGAAATGCCAGACAGTCTTGAAAAATTGCCATTGCTGTGTCAGCAAATGCCTTGTTTTTCAATCTCATTCTCAAACGGGGGGAAAACGAGCAACAAATGGTGACGCTTGAGAAGCTGAAGCATCAAAAGAACTTTGGTATTTCTGTTCTGGCGTGAATAACGTCAGAAAAATGGCTGTTAAAGACGTTTTTGTTTATTCATTACATTTTAAAATCACCTGTCATTTTATATGCAAACGTGGTTAAAAGAGCAAGCTGTATTTCATCTGTTATGGGTTTCTGGTTTTGACCTAATCTAGTTTAGGAGTTTTTTTCCCCACAAAATGAGATTCATTATAGCATTTACATGTGAAAAATTCAGGATTGGCAGGTTTTTCACATTCTTCACATTCATATTTGTCATATTTATAGCATTTTTAAATCCACTTCGAGAATCTCCTGCATAGTTTTCTATACAAAGTGATCAATGAAATAAAGATAGAGATATATCTTTAGTTCCATACATAATTCTTCCATCTATTTTATGTTCTGTCTAAACGTGCTTTATCCTGGCGTTGGTCTGGAGCTAATCCCAGCTGACAACAGGGGACCTGGACTGGTCCTCAGTCCGTTACTAAACCAACACAAAGAGACACTTTACACCCACCACTTAACCTATTCAGCATATTGGTGGTTAAACAGATAAAGAATGGAAGCCTTCGTACTGGAAGACCTTCAGGAATTGAACCACAGAATTGCTGCTCACTGTTATGAAAACCAAAAAAAAGATGCTTTTGTGTCCTGTTTTGGGGTTATTTATATGTGTTTTGCCATTTCAATTCAGTAAAATGTTGATTTCTGATCATACCATATGTTTTCTTTGTTAGCAGTTAGACAAGCTTGAAAAGCAAATTGTGTGTGACTCACAAATGGAAGCACATAACAACAGTAAACACTAACTGCTGTGGTGTTGTTCTGAGACAGTGGGTCAAATCACTTTTTTTTTTTTAATTCAGTAATGGACATCAGTGGTGTAACGTCTGCGGTGTGTTTTTGACTGCATTTCTAGTTAAGTGAGCGATCATGGAGAGAAGCGAGTGCGACAAGGAGGCTCCTCTCTTGCTTTGTTTGCTCCTGTCAACACAACGGCAACAAAAGACTGACGCATAGGTTTTCATCCACTCTTTAGAGAATTTACAAAAATACACTCTTGGAGATTTTATGAAGAGAAAAAAAAACGGCTCAGAATGATTTTAATGCCAGAAAATAAAGGAAAAGCGGTGTTATAAAATCTTAGCTGGCTTACAGTTTTTCTTCACACCTCGTTCCTCCCTCTCTTACTTCTTGGAGGATTTGAGTGAAGGAATGAGGGAGGGCTGCTGGATGGGGAATCCTCTTTTCAGGCAAACCTTTTCTACAGTCCCCAACACAAAGACTGACAGAAGAGAGAAGGAGATTACTAGAACATGCCAGACAAGGTGCTGATACTGCCGAGTGTTAATCTTTAACAGATTGGGGCCGCACTCCGCCTGGTGCCTTCAGCGTCTGCTGTTTCCTCTGTGTGGGGTCTGCCGGTGTGTTAGCTCATACCATAGCAGATTGAGAGTGAAGGTCGGTCAACTCTGTAGTAGAGCACTTGTTCAGTTAGCAATGCTGTTAAAACCTTGATAATATCAACTCCCTGATGAATGGCAGAGTAGTTTGAAACATTTGTCCTTCATTAGGGTCACTAACGTTCCAGCCCTTATGTGCTTCCAAATGTCCACGACCCTTCCATGAGCAGCGCTAGAATAAAATATGTATAGCATGTATTCATGTTTGTATGCATGTTATTGTGTGGTTTGTAAGATCCAGTCTGTGTTTGAGTTCTAACACTGAACTCTTACTGGAAACAGAGTTGGTGGTTTGTTATATTGTGACCCTTTGGCCTTCTGTGACAAACACCAGAAGAGGAGCGTCTATGACTTCGGTGAAAGAACTTCAACGAATAGAAGTGTTCAAGGAGCAGGCCGTGTCATTCAAATGACTTGCAACTTGTAAAGTCAAAGTCTTTACTGAGATATCGTCTACTGTACGTAATTTATGACTGTTTTGCTTGAGCTTTATTCTGAGGAAAAGAACAAGAAGGACAATCATTATCTTGACTCAAGTTTGAATGTTTGAGAAGCATAACGTTGTGCTGACGGGTCACACAAGAGCTACTGGTTGTAATAGATCAGGCAGTAATCCAGCATACTGCTGGACTCTGGTTAAAAGTGGAGGGGTCTGGAAAACTTCTGTAAACTAACCTTTCCTGTCACTTAATGGTCCTTGACATACAGCCAGGTTCATCCTGGGATTTGTCATCATCCTCACACAGTCTATCTTTACTGAAGTCATTGAATGGATGTTTGATCACTTAGTTTGTCAAAGAAGAACTTGAATGAAGGACATGAGTTTTCATGAACATCTTATCAGAAGTCTGGTTGGATAGATGCCTTAATTAATTAGATCAGCAGCCATGTCTCTCTTCAAAACATTTTGCTCAGACCTTTATGACCAAGCTGCTTGTTCTTTATAGGAATCAAGATAAACGTTCCAGCACTCCTCTGTGGATTTATCCTTATATATTCCCCACAAAACCCTCTTTCAGGAATTCTAACTATTTGAACCTGACCTTCAGTCAAGTCTCTGAAGGCTCTTCACTGTGGAGAGATTGAGCTGTGTCAAGCATGCAAACCAGGCTACTGATGTCTCCATGTCCGACTGAAGATTTGAAAAAGAGTCAAGATAAGGTTGAAAGACTGATTTCTTATTTGACGAAAGGGGTCAAGAAGCTTGGTGAATTATCTGGATCTCATTCAGAACAGTGATGGAATACAGCCCACAGTGTGTAGTGGTTGGAACTCTTACCTCACAGCCAGACTATGAGCAGTTCTAATCTGGTTTTAGGACCTCATGTTCTCCCTGTGCATGGCTTTTTTTCAGTGTAATAAGTTTTCCGCCCATGGTCTAAAATGTGTTTGGCTTTGTTCGACGTGCAACGATAGAGGTAGGCAATGGTTCAGGTCGCCCACAGTTGGGTCTGAACCTTAGTTTTCAGCCACCAGTTTGATTTCGCTTCGTGTTGTTTTGCCGACGTTGCCTCTTTGTGTCCTCGACTGTCAGAAAGCGTTACATCAGAGTGCTTATGCTGGAGTTGCGCGCTCATATTGTTGGTGTTTGCTTTTGTGTATGGGACATGTTTCAAGGAACATTTGCAGAAGGGGAAATTTGTTTTCACTCTGTCGTCATCATATTCAACAGCAAAACTGAAATGATCCCACACTGGAGATGTGTATGAATTATTATCAGATAGCCGCGCGCAGTGATACAGCAGTCTCTTGGCTCTACATCACTGCGGCTGTTTGTTGAACAGGTATTTTGTTCATTTGCTAGCAGTTTGAGCACTGAGGCTGAAATACAGCTCTCGTGACCTATGTCTTCTGAGTAACCATAACGCGAGACTGACACCCGACGTCAAGACGATATCTGGGAGATTTGGATTCCTTAATGATGGCGGAAATAGTGTTGCAGAAAGAGACAGTGGTACACCCCATGTCAGACAAGGGGGAAGAGAGCCATTGTGCTAACCAGGCTAAAAGCTAACAGACGCGCTCCTCCAACTCTGTTCCTGTCTAACGTCCACTACCAGGACAACAAGATCCCTCTGCTCAGGCTGAGACTGAACCTCCACAAAGAGACGAGGACCTGCTGTGTTTTTCTGCTCACTGAGGGGCCGTCCATATGAGAACGCAGGTTCACGTAAACGCACCATTTTTAGCAGATCATCCACACGAGGCGGGGTTTTAGAAGCCCGATAATGTTTTTTTTTTTTTTAACACAGGGCGCAGAGTGGGGAAATTCTAAAACCCTGGCTTGACATGTGGATGACAAAGACGATCATCTGTGGGAAAAAATGGCGTAATCGCCCCCCTCTCCCCCCTCTGCATTCATCTAATAACCACAACAATCGCAGACTACACGGTCCAGGTCGGCTGTCAGAAGCTGCTGATGCTAGCAGGAAGAACAGGGCCATAGACCTGTATGACTTGAAGTTATATAGAAATCTATGAGCAGGAATCTACTTCTACATTTCTATGTTCTCTGTGTCGTCTTCTGCGTTTGTGGAGTTTTTGATGAGTCACAGCTCCCCTAAAGGCCTGGAATATATGTACTACATGCCCTGAAGCCTTGTGTGGAGCAGTGTTCTTAGTGACGTGTGGACAGAATTTATTTGAGAACGCTGTGGAGAAAAAAGCTAATTTTGAGTTATATGGCAGTGGCCTGAGACCAGGCTGGACCAACATCCTGGACTCTGGAACACCTGGACGGACTACTTTTCCTACCATTGCATCTCTAGTATGTCTCAGCATTTGCTATATTGATGGTTTTAACAGCCTTTTGCGGTTCTAATAAATCTGTTAATGGAGTATAATGAACAAGAGCAGTTTGTAGATGTGACTTCTACCATCAAAAAAAAAGTTCTTTTCCTCAATAAATGCTTTGTCCAAAAGAGAGACGATGTGTTTTTGCAACACAGCGAGGTATCCAAATCTGAGATAAAACATTCTTTCATTATTCAGCTTTCATAGGACAAACATGAAAGACTGACTGGATATACTTCCTGTGAAGACAAGCACCAGCATATAATCAGAGATTGTGACAGTTTTTGTCGATGGCAATAAAGACTTTTTGTGCTTTCGTTTCCCCGCAAAAACTGAAGCCAATACTTGTGGATTGCTGGGTTACTTCAGCCATTTCTGGCACCATTGTGTCATCTTATTGCATAGCAGCTGATCCCCGGGTGGCTGAAACGGATTAAATAAAAGAGAAGAGAGCCAAGGGAGAGAGGCGAGAGGCCTGGAGTGATAACCGCACAGTGAAAAAACGGTCACAAACAAGTAATTAGTGATGATGTTTTAATAGTCTGTCTGCATTTCAGAAGAGACGAGGAGAGAGAGAAATTGTAGCGAGAAGGAGTCTGTGTGAGCGTTACTTCTTGGCAGGTGGATGTGAGAGGGACTTAAAGGTGGATGAAGAGATGAGACAAGAGCACAGATAGAAAGTAGCCAGCTGGGCCAGACGTGATCTCTCCTCCTCCTCCTCCCTTTCCCTCTGCTTGATGTGGCCACCTGCCTTCTCTGCTTCACTCGATCAGATGAAGACGCTTCTCTGACAAAATAACCTCACAAGAGCAACAAGCGAATCACAGAATACTGATAACTTGAGAGGCTTC
>OMNM01005745.1:7911-36305 GCA_900302745.1 Parablennius parvicornis
CAGGTATTGTCTGACCCAGATCAAGAAGGCTCCTCACAATGAAAGCGCTTGGAATTATCTGAAAGGGTGAGACGTTACAACTCTCCTCAGATCACCGCAATGCCTCAGTATATCTCTGTCTTCTCCTAAAAGCTTTGACAAGCTTTCTTAGGTCCCGTAGTGACTCACAAAAGTAAATATCATTCAAAAATATTGCCAAACCAAAGTGATGTACAGTTTAATTTGAATCACCACGAGGTAAAACGTAAGTGGCGCGTTGAGTATTAAAAAACCGAGGCGCTCGCTGACTGTTTGTTTTCTCCTCCAGGATGCTGCAGGACAGCGGCCTGTCGTCTCAGCCGGGGCTGCTGCAGAGCGTCCTGGAGCTGAAGGAGACGCACTGCTCCCCGTATCTTCTGGCCTTCCTGTTTGACTGTTACGAGGACGCTTTAGAGAACGGCGTCCAGAGCGACGACGGCGAGAGGGAGGAGCAAAAGGAAACCTTAAGAAAGGCTCTGGAAGTAAGTCTAATGCAAACATGACATGAGTCAAAATCTTGTTTCTCCCGATTAAAGCAGCTCTCTCTGTTCTCCGCCTTTCAAAGATTTGCAAACTTCTGGCCCAGGAGAAAGACACCATCCGGAAGGAGTACTGGCAGTTTTTGGGACGATCTTTACAGAACAAGTTCGGAGACGGCGGCCCGTCTGAAGAATCGGACAGTCCGCAGGAACCGGCCCCGGCGTCGGAGCCACAGGAGGTCAGCTAGACCAGGAGGACGCTCAAACTCTTTCCATCAGCCGGAGGAACTCGTGGAGTGTTATTACTGCGTTATAATGTATATCAGTTCATGTCTGGAGGAATAACGGACGTCATCGGGTCCGTGTGAGATTGTCTCCTTAACAGTAGAGAGCCGTGGCTCTTTACAGATGGCTGAATAACCGCTGCAGCTGTGTTACACATCTGGACTGGCTCCATTATCAATCCCTTTTTTTTTTTTTTTACCCTCTAAGCTTCTGCCATGTTTACTGACCCTCCTCTCTGAGTGTGTTTTGCATGCGCACCGGCATCCGCCGCATCAGCTTCAGTTCCTGCTAGGTTGAGATCTGCTCAGAGAAACTCGTGTCTGATATAATCAAACACACTTTGCTCAGTTTTCTCTGCGTCTCCACAGACTTGCTGCTTCGCCGTCGCTCCATCTGTCTGTAATAACCGTCAAACGTTGGATTCAGCCTCCAGTGGAAAAGCAGTTTGCCTCCTGCAACAGTTGATGTGTAATGCACACGCAACTACAATCGGATCTGACAAACAAGCCCCGCCCACTTTCAATCATTTTACCAGAAATACTCATTTGAAATTGCTTCTCTTACCAACATCAACGTTTAATAATTTACTTTACATTGATTATTCCAAGTAACTTAACTCCACGTACACATGACTTCAACTGGACTGTTCATTCAAACTCACTTTTCTCATAATTTCACACAAATACATCTTCTGTATTATGTCTGTCTAATTCCACAAATTGGTTAATTTTTTTTATTTTTATTTAGAAAATTCTGTATTTGTTTGCTGACTGACTGAACTGAGAGGAAACGGTTTATAGTGTCACTGATGGCTGTTTGTTTTTCGTCCATTGGTAATAAAAGTACTGGAGAGACGCTGCTGCAGTCTGATCAATGACTCACACACCATCACGGCTCTTCTCTTTTATACGCATCACTGGTCTGGAATTGAGCGTTTGCTGTGCACACACGTGCACGCTGCCCGGCGCCTGGACTCCCTGTGAGCCGGGAAATGGATTCACTCCACTAGATGCAGCTGTTTCTACTTGTGCTGTCCTCTTGCAGGCCCGGAACGGGCAGCCGCTGCTCCAGCAGAGTGTAATTACAGCTTGTGGAGACGCTTCAAACCTGAGAGGGGCTGCATGATTTTCTCTTTTTGGCGAGGAGGACCCATCCGATCGCCGTCATTGGCAGTTGTGACGCCACAGTGACACTTTGATACCACAGGCAAAAGTATGAATGTAGTTTCACCAAACCACTTATATACATGAATGGCGTACTTTTACCTTCAATTTTTTAATGAAATTAGCTTCTCAGAAAAGAAAAAGACACATTCAATAAAATTGTTTGATCACAAGCGACAGACAGTGAAGATTTTGGGTGAAACTTAATTACACTTACTAGTTACCTGCTGAAAATAAAAGCTCAAGTGCTTGTTTTCAATAACTGGGACAGTGACGACCGAATATCCTTCAAAGTGCAAAATAAATGTTGCTTCTTTCAACCCCTTTTCCCACATGTTAATTGTGTGTGAGAGTGTGTGTGTGTGGGTGTGTTTGTAAATGAAGTATATAGGATTGCACACATGATTGAAATATTAAAAAAAAGCAGTCACTCTTCCATGTCATTTCTTTGGATATCCAGGCTGCACATAAAGACACAAGGTGTTTAGTTTGGAACTCAGCTGGTTCAGTAACAAACTTCAAGATCTAATAGGATTCAAAGTTCTACAATTTTTTGCCAAAATATTGCAGAAGTTAGCCACACATTAGTGTAACGTCTTACTTGGTGGACTTTTCTGTGCAGTTTGCATGTTCTCCCTGTGTGCATACATTTTCCACCCACAGTCCAGAAACATGTATTTAAAGTTAAACGGTGATTGTAAATCTGCAAATGGAAAACTTTATCACATCAATAGCATTTTATTGAGTTATTATTAATTTGACTCCTGTTTTATGGACTCACACATCATTTAAACCAATTTGCTTGTAAATTAAGTGAAATACGATGGGTAAGAGTGAAATTGTCCTAACGACATATTAAACAATCTGCTGTGATGAAGCAAGTAACTTATTTCAACTTGAATGACTGTACACAGATAATGTCTTTGAGTTACTTTAATTTTATCCGGATAATTTATAATTACACCTTTTAGGTGAGTTCAGTTAAAACATCGCAATACTTCGATGAAGTGAATAAAATAGTAACTTTGTTCATTCAAGCTAACTTACTGCCAAACAAACTTCCAATGTGAAAGAATTTTTGTAACTGAGTTGATGGGAAAAACAGTTTAAGGCCGATTTTAAGGTTTTTGAAAGTGTGGAGCGCCTCCAGGGGGCACCAGAGAGCCTCAGACGGGACCAGCGGGAAGAGAAGACAACATGACGACTAAATCAATAATAAGATTAGGACAGAATTTTATGCAATGGAATTACAGGCATGATTAAATATGAAAAGTTGTTAAATTGGAAAATTTATTTTGGAAATCAACATAATTTGAAAATCACTTTTCACTAAAGAGCTAAAAAAATTAAGTTACAAATCCTCCTGATGATTATTATAATTTGTAGAAAGTAAAACTGAAACTGTTTAAGCCAGTCTCACTTAATTTAGATCATTGCCATTATTGCTTTTTAAATGACTTCAGACAAAAACTGAGTTTTAAATTCTCTGAAATGACTTGAATTGTCAATATTGTCTTTTTTAATTTAAGTTATTATAAGAAAAATAATATTTATTGTTACTTTAGTTTTTACAGACATCAGTAAAAGTATGTAATTATGCAAATCGTTTTTGTTTTTTTTGCAAGTTTTAAGTTTCAAAAGACTAAACAAAATGGACTGCATTACTAAAGTATTCAAAGCATTAATCCAACTTATAACCTGAACTACTATTGTAAATGTTAATAGTCAACAATCCCATGCTAAAGAATTTAAAGCAGTAACTAGTAAGTATAAATTTAATCAAGTAACCATAATCAGAATCAAGACTAATTTCTAGTTATTTGTAAAATATCTCTACAACCATAGTGATTAAATAAGAAACTAGTGACTACTACAGTCACTATAGTGACTAGTGACTACTACAACAGTATTTAACACAGTAATCCAAAATTATAACTGGAACTAATTTTCTGTTACTAATTAGCAACTGCAAAAATAAAGTAGTTAAATCAGTAACTATAACTCTAATTATATTGTAAATTATTGTTACAAGTAAAATAACAGATATTATAGTCTTTATTGATCATTGTAATCAAGAAATATTCAGTTTCTGGCAAAGATACTCCAATTCCACAGAATTTAACACAGTAATCAAATGTCATGAGCGGAATCAGGGACTAAACATCAGTTAATAGTTAGTAACTACAATATTAAAGTGTTTATCAGTAACTAGCACTGTATTTGAGTAGAATTTATAGTTTCAATTAAAGAGTCTCCAATACTATAGTACTGAATACACAAATTAGAATGGTGGCAAATACTAACGTAAAGTAACTTCACTCCTAAAGATTTTAAGAAAGCTCACTAGTAACTATAACTGTTATCAAGTATTAGCAACTGGCACCGTTTGCAGTGGTGTGTCAGCTGGGTGGGGTCAGAGGTCATGACATCCTAAAGCTGAGTGTCTCAAAAAGAGTGAAAACAACAGATTTAAAGAAAAAGAGTTTGGATCCGTCTGAGCGAGGAGCTGCTGTCCTGTGAGTGGACGTGACAGCTGGCAGCTTTCGGTCCACTATTCAAACCCAACACGTCAGCTACCTGCCTGTTTGGAGGACAGCGCTCCCTGTGGGGGAGTCCAGAAGAGACGCCTGTTAGTCCAGACACTGAGTAATTAAAAAAAACTAATTAAAGCCAGCACAAGCCCAAACAAAGCAGTCGGGCTCCAGAGAAGGATGCATCCACACTCATGAAGATAGGAAGCTGCAGCCGGGCCTCACTTTGTTCTGCGCATGTGTGTGTGTGTTTGTAATGACAGTGGTTCTAGAGGCTGAGAGCTGCCACATGTCCACTCTTCTACACACATGCACAGGCGCAGCAGATCCAGCAGGAGGCCCCGAGGAGGCTCCTGGGTGAGCTCCAGCTCGGTGCAGAGACATCTGTTTCTCCTCGCTGCTGGGTAGTCCTGTGAGGGCCTTCGTGTTCATCAAGAAGTCAGCCACATGTTTGTTCATCACCCGCAGGCACATCAGCTCGTGTTCCCACGGAGCAACTGACATCAAAAAGTAAATAAGAAAAGGTGAGAGGAAGTTTGCAAACAAGCCTGACATTTCTTTCACCTGGCTGATGTTTTAACATGTTGGGAGGAGACGAGGCCTCCGCCTGATGCTACTTTACAGGGTTTCCTCTGGTCTTTAAACAAAAACCTGCATCCAGCTTTAAAGGTTTCCTCAGTTTTGTTTTAATTATGTCTGCAATTTGAAAATAAGGCCCAGTTCACATAACAATGTTTCCCAGTGAAAACGGGAAACTTTCATCGCGTTTTGTGCACCCGGTGCTTGGACCTGCTGAAATCACTACTTTATGAATCCGGGGTAACACAACTTTTATGAAGCAGAAGCTACTGTGCACGTGGACCACGGCCATAGTAAACAGTTCTTCTGCAAATGTGTGAGGAGATGAACAATAACAACAATGCTTCGCCCAGAGTGTTATGACCCCCAGTTCATATTCTCCTGGGACTTTGTAGTTTTATAGTTGAGAGTTACTGTAATAACAATTCAACTTCCATCACCTGCCCTTAGAATCTCCCTGTACTCCAGTGTTAGTGTTTCTAGCATATTGCTTTCTGTGTGTATGTGTGATTTCATTATAGAAATAAACCAATCGCACCCATAAGTGGCCAACATAAAAACTACCTTTTTTTTCTTCATCATCTCTACTGTTTATTTATTGTTTTTTGAAACGTTGCAGTATAAATGTAAAACTTATCTGAAACGAAAACAGAAAAACAATTTGTTTTCACTTGAAACGTTTCGTAAACGGGCCTTCGTACTAGCCATGTCTTGTAAAGCTTTACCAAAAACGAAAAGCATTTTGCTTGAAAAAGTAACTGGTACATTATTTGAATCAGTGAATCAGTCTTTATTAAAGTTTTCTCAGTTTTAGGTCATCGTGTCATGCAGAACTCGATATAATGACTCTTCCTGAAAGATAGCCGTGAGCTAATGACGACCAAACATGTTGTCATAGAGGGAAACTAATGTTTCTTTGAGTTTCAAATTAATCAAAGCTCCTGTGGATACAAGTTTGATTTTATTTAGTCAAACATCTTTTCTGTTGCTGTCACTCTGTATGGCAAAACTTTATAGCCTGCTGATTTGTCTTGTGAGAAAAAGACAAGCACAAACACATTTCCTCACATGTACTGAGATGTTGAAGCTTCACATGTTGCTCTTTTTTTTTGCCTTTAACTAGTTTGTATCACATCTTGAATCTTGATTCTTCTTATAAGAGGTCTGAGGTATTGACAGAAAACGTCAAAGTCCCCTGGAAGTAATTCTGTTTACATTTTCCAGAATTAAATTGGAAGCATTAGCCCTTTGGTTACATTAGAGAAGAGAAAAATGTAAATGATAATAATGAATTAGTAAGAGGATTCATTAATAATAAACCAAAGCCTGTGATGCCTGGGGAGGGTGTGTAGAGAAATGCCAGAGAGAGGTATTTGTCACGAAATATATGAATTAATGAGAGTACTGATCCATACATGCATTAAGACAGCTCAGCTCGCAGTGACACATCAAGTATAATCCCCACATAAGAGATGAGGATCTTAAAAGTGGCTGAAAGAATGAAATATTAATGACTTTTATAAAAAAAAAAAAAAATGGTGAATGGCTTTTCTAGCAGTTTGGTTGTTTGAGCACTGTTGTGAATACAAATGTTTTTGTCTTTGTTGTCATTAGTATGCAGGAAGGGTGAAAACAGATCCTACGCACACACAAAGATGATATTTTCTGTTGTTTATGTGCTGTTGAACAGGAGAGAGGAACACACCCGATAATTTCCTTTTTCTGCTGCTGTCAGTTTGAAGCTGGTTGTCTTCACTGATCTGATGAGCGTAAGCTCTCACCCACCTGTGCCCACACGATTTCAACACTGACAATCTGTTGCGTGTGTTTTCCTAGAATATATCCAGAGAACAGTAGACATAAATGATTCTAAACTCAGGATGTTACTGGGAATGTTTTGATTACCAAGTGGCAACATAGATCTAAAAGCTTTCCATTTGAAAAACAAGAGGTAATTCCATATATACTATATATGTTAGTACTGTTTTGTTGTTGGGCTGGTCAAGCAAGTTAAATATCTATATATTCCGTGACATATCATCAGTGACCACTAGATGTCTCTGTATGACAACGGAAAGCTGCTACGGTACCACAGAAAAACCTCCAATACAACTGTATTTGACTGACAGTGCAAGAAAAATGTTTAAACGAAAACTCTACACAAGAAAAATAAAAAATGATGCAGTCTGCTTCGGAACGAGTTCAGAGTGAGTAACTTGTGAAGGACTGAAGAAAAGCAGAGAAATTATTACTGTGATGAAGAAAATAAAGAAAGACTATCATGGACTGAAGAACAAATTCCTCAAAACCTCTGGAACAGCAGTTGGTAAAATCTGGAAAAATCAATATGTCTCATACATTGCAACTTATTTCTGTTCCCCTACCCCCCACCAGAACCAAGGTTTGAATCTCTCCCCATATTCGGTCTGTCTGTCCTCTCCTTTTCTCTCTTTCTATCCCCTCACCTCAACTGGAACAACAGAAAGTCTCCTCCTCTGAGCCTGGTTTTTTCTTTCTATCGTCTCGTCTACTTGTTCACGTGGAATTATTGGGTTTTGTTTGTAAAAGTGCCTTGAAATGATTGTGTTTATTATTCATGATGCGTTTGTGCATGATGTGACTTATGGTCCATAAAACACAGTATGTGCAGATGTGCAATTGACTTTACAAGCACATTTCCCTGGTTTAACATACCCTCCTGGTTCCTTCATGTTTCTGGAGTTTTTTTTCATTCTTTAGGGTTCTTTGTTTTTTCTTCGTGTTTCAAGTCATATCAGAACCAAATGGTTCATATTGATGCCATTTTTGGAGTTCATATCTGATGTGTTTTCATGTGTTTTTGTGTCCCTCTCTCTGATTAAATGTAAAGTGTTTCCACCCCTGGTGTATATATCAGCACTGAGGCCCCATTTTCACAGTATTTCAAGTTTAAACATAGTTTTTGTGTTTTTGTTTCAGAAAAGTTTTGCGTTTACACGGATGCATTTTTCAAAATGATGTCCGTTTATGTGAAAATGACAGAAAAGATGAAAATGATGTTTTTTGTATGGCTATATAGGTGACTGTCTACTATAAAACTCTCAAGTCCTAGGAGAACATGGACAGGGAGTCATGACACACTTTTCATCATTTGTCACCAATACTGTTGATTTATCAATAAAAATATATGGGATGAACATTCAAAGGGTTAAAGAAATGAAACCTCAAAATAGAAGTCACATATGAATTATATTAAGGGAAAAATAGCAAAATCCATTGCAGTGTTCCATAAAGTAAATTTTTCTCTAAATCAATCTTCTTTACTCACTCGTATTCGTTGTCGTCTAAACAGGGTCTTAGCAGTCTTAATGAATGAACCTTCTGGTTTGGCCCATGGGACGTATGTTTCCCCCCTTCTGTAAACTGTTTATTTAACCTCAAGCATTCCCTTCGACTTCTTCTCCTCCCTCTCACTAATGAACCCTCATAATGGTGTGGTGACCACCATCATTACCATTAACATCATCTCGTTGAAAAAGTTCTTTTTTTTTTTTTTTTTTAATTTTCAAAGAATATATATCATCATTTGAAAACGCACCATTATTAATCCTCATTTAAAGGTGCAGCATAGCAAGTAGATTTTTGGTAGCGAATGCAGAGGAATTGTACATTTAAGGCATTAATCATGTTTCTAAATCTACTCTTTCCAGAGCAGCCAGTCAGAGCCTGAAGGCTGATTTATAATTGACTTCAATTTTTTTTCGGCGTAACAGAATAAAGTGAGCAAGAGAGTGAATCGAAAGACATTGCTTCAGCATGAACTGTCATTAGTATTTATGATTTGAACCTACTCCCCAGCCCCCGAACTTGGTGCCCTTTTACTTTTTAATCTTTGAAAAATATATTTTTGATTAAAAGGCACTTCATGGAAACCAATTAAAAATATATCTAGTTGAGCAATGAAGTCTATTATTACATGAAATGGTGCAAATTTGAAAGCCCAAAGGGAAAGTTTAAAGTGACTTTTGATTTAGATGAAAAACTATGGTGAAAGCAACTCCCGTGAGAGTCATTATGATGGGATATGGCTGACCATTCAAAGATCCAAACAACTTTAAACGGACAATGTAAAAAATACTTTTGGTCAAACATGTTGAAAAGCAATCAATTACTAATCATATTTCTGCATAGAAATCGACTGGGGTTCAAACACTAACCAGCTAGGTTCTCGCCAATCAGCCATGTAATACTATATTATACCACAAGGTGAAGCAGTGAGTCTAACACTTTTTGCGACTTCACTTCAGGACCAGAAGAATCATCAACAGCAGATTTGAAAGCTAAAAATCCGAAATGTGTGAGGGGCAACTCACTGCCGACACCTAGAGTATAAAGATGGAATTACTGGCTTTATCTTTCAAGAACATTATATTCTGAATGAAGACCAGCGACAAAATATCATCCGAATAAGAATTTGCACATGAGATTAAAAAACATGAAGTAATACCTTCAGCTAAAGAGGTAGATGCAAGAGGCAGCAAAAGCAAACACATTGTACACTGAAGTAAACGTATATAGTAACTTCAGTATTTTTAAAAACCCTTCTCTGCTGCTTGGTTATATGGTTCACAATAATTTTTGAATAATTCTCATAAAAAGTGCTGTTGCTTTGTTATCAGTAATTCAGGTTCACTATATATGCGTACTAGTTGTCCCCATCACAGACATTCAGTTGGTTATTCTTCTGCATGTTCAAGTCTTCCCCATTTCTGTCCCACACATATAAAATACACTCGTGGATATACAGTGAAAGACTTTTCCCAGAGTTTTTTTTTTTATTCAAACAGAAATCAATATTGATGCTTGAAAGGCTTTCAAATTCATTCACCTGTTATTCAAATGGATTGTCTTTCCCTGATATATCCAAATCAGGACAATTGGGAGTTAAAATCTATCTTAACACAGAGTGAAAGGAGGATTCCATTCTGAGCGGATTTCTCTGAATTACAAACTCCAACTAAACCTTTCTTCAAAATGTTTTTGAAAATGCAAACAGAGCGGTGTGGTTTGACTCAAAACGTTGACAGTGAAAATATTGAAGTATAAGAAATGTTGGCCCAGACCTTAGAAAAGCAATGTTGTAGCTGGAAGTCCTCTGATTTGATTCACTGTGGGTGTCTCTTAATCAATAACTGTGTAGGCCGGATTAGGGAGCTCAACTGTTGTAAAACTTGTGGCAAATCGAACATGTGGAGCACATGATCTGCTGTGGTGAGCAGCTGAAATGCACCGACCAGATAACAACAGTATTACACAGAACCCTGCATGATTATCATAAAGAAGTTGACTTCAAATGACCCTCTCGAGCTTGAACAGTCTCTGTCCCTGGTCAGACAGCCGTGCAGCCTCCGTATTGATCCCATAGTTTCTCCTCAGGATAAACACCGCCTGAGTCTCTCTCCCGTACTAGTGCTCCACAGCGGAGACTGTTTTAGGCTCATTAATATTTATGGGCTAACACAGGGTTTTACAGGCTGACCTGTCACTGCTGTTGTAACTGCTGCTGTAAAACTGCATCTTAGATGCTGGAGCCGTCCCTTCACAGCTGACTCCTGGCTCAGCTGAAAACAGGCACGCACGCACGCACGCACGCACACACGCAACCACGCACATTTCCATGCCTTACAATTTCTGCAAACTGACTCTGTCTTGAACACTATCTTTCCAGCCCTAGCCTCAACCAAACCACAGCCTGACTTTAAACCATGTCCTACCCTCAAACCAAAAATACTTTTTCTTATGATGACTCCATTTTTCTCTCCACAAGTACGACAACCCCAAAAGTATGTGTATAAAAAAAAAGTGGCCCCCTTCTGCTGCCATCTTTGTGTGGCCTTCCCACTGATATGATACAGTACATTTCACATACTCGAACTTCATCCCAGTTTAAACGCTTTCCGTAAAACCACATATTCACACTTTAAAAAAAAAATGTACATGTTAGCCCCTCTCAATGTAGTTTGGGTCTCACAAATGTAGTGCGCTCCAAATAGTTGAAAGGAATATAGAAACAAACACACACACCTCAGGATTTAATCACTTAAATCTTTTTTAGGTTTTTGTTTCGTTGTTTCCAGACAAGTCCATGTAATGAAATTTCATAATGTTTGCACAGACGCACGCACGCACGCACACACACATGGTTAAGCCAGTTGATTTCAATTTAGTGTGTGAGCTCCATCTCTATTGTTCTGAGTGTCTCTGAGCTGGCTAGATTTCTTTTTTTTTAAAGCTCACGCAGAAAATCAACACGCTGGACTGCAGAATGTCCTCCAGATTAAAATCAAGCCGATTTCATATAATTTTGACACCTCCAGCCCTTCACCTCCTACAGCCTGGTGCAGGAGGGGCACATGAATTACTGGGCTCCTCTGTAACACTGTCTTGCAGCTTTGTGACCATGACAGAGAAATTGCCTGTGTTATGGAGGTGAGCAGCGCTCTCCTCTGTGCCCCGATGAAAGACATATGCTGTTAACAACTTCTGCTTCATCACATTTGTTGGGCAATTGAATCCAACAACTCTGCCCAGTGATTGAAATGCTGACCACGTCCATGTGACAGCTCCCACTGTGTGTTAAACTAAAGCCATTCTCCGAGTCGCCCCGGTCCAAGTTTATTTGTATATCTTCTTAATCACAGCTCCAGTCTCAAGAGGCTTCGCAGACGCCCACAATGTGGAAAAAACAAATGTGCAAACTGGATTGGATCTGCTGCCACACAAAGCGTGGATGTTACACAATGCAGTAAGAGAAGGGAGGTCGGGGCTGTGGGCCTTCCTGCTGTCCGAGCCCCTTCAGGTCAGAAGGTATGAGGAAACAGGGCTCGATTGGACTAATGGTTGTTCACATCCACAAAGCTCCCAATTAACTGGCCCACAGTGCCAGCCAGCACGGCTGCCAATCAATCAGCCAATCAGCAGGTCATCAGCTCACCATTTACAGCCCTGTCTTCTTATCTGCGAACCTAAGCAGAGCGGTAATGATCTAATTAGACTTGAGTCACAGTTACTGGCAGCTGTACTGGGGCAATCAATGAGGTGGCTCATTGTGATGAATGGACAGACGAGAGGGCTTTCCCCAGTGTAAATCTCCTAACCTGTACCGTGTCAGGGATTCACTTAATTAAGACTAAGAAGAAAAACCCCGACCATGTCTTCTGAGGTAACCAGAAGAGGAAACAAGTGGTCGCAGTATAGTATCTCTGAATATCAACCACATGTTTGACTCTGTTTTAATAATGTAACAGACTTCTCTGAATGTGTTAGCACATATTGGACTCATTCTTTTTTACTCTGCAGTTAACAGTAATCTATGATGTTTTGTGGTGAATCCAGGTCATTTTCATAAATTTCCCTGCAGTGCTGGTGCTGGGTTGTGGTTGTGGAAATGGCAGAACTGAGCTGGGCTAGTTGATTTAAGATTCAATGTGGATATTCACGTGAGGTAGAAACTGAGTAGAGAACAGAGGAAAAATCTTCAAGATGTTCTTTCAGCACATCAAGGATTAATGGAGAATCACTCTCATCTGCCTGCTCTATTTGTCTTTTAATAGGAACCATATTGGAGTTCACACTCAAACATTTACTTTTAGACTGTGGGCTGCAGCTTCTGTCAGGCTTTTCAGCGTGGACTCTGGATGACTCACTCCGCATGTCCTTCTGCACTTGTTTTGAGAATAAACGGCTATCTCCAAACAGTAAGCCACCCTGTAACACTCCTTCAGACACGCGGTCATTTGGGCAGTGAACTCAAAAGAACACAAACTTGCCACCACCTACATAGCATATTATTGAATCTGCTTGAAGTAAAAACAAGAAAAGTTTGTCTTACATTTGTTTCCAGTGTCTGTGAGGAAAAGAGAGTTGACAAGAGCACATCATGGACATCTGTGTTCCAGTCAAGACTCTACTTCTGATAGAAATTTTTTATAGGATATTGATGAGGTTTACCTTTTTCATATCTTTTAAACTAATCACTGTTAAAAAGTTGCTGTCCCTCTCTGACATGCAGTAGCAAAGGCTATAGTTTCAACTTTTCATTTTTCTGTCTCACTGATGTTTTAAAACCTCCTCGACACATTCATTTTTCTTTAGCTGGTAGCTGAGTTTGAGAGGTTTTTGCATTGACTTTATTATTGTTTGAATTCTTTATCCTTTTGATTATTTAGTATATTTAATTTGTTCTCATGTCCATGTTCAGTACTTTTGGACAGCTGTGCTGCGGTTAAAGGGCTTTATAAAAACTGTTGGGTTGGATTTAGTTTTTCAGTCCCCATGACAGCAACATGAAAGATGTTCCAGTGTAAAATTACCCCGTATCCACAGCAACATTACATAAACATGAACTTTACGCATGATGGTATTTCATATGAAATGTTCTCTTTCTGATTAGTTTCAATGCCATTAGTTAGGCCTTTCAGCTAATATACAACACCCCATAGTATTATTACTATTATTCTAATTATTTTTTTAACAAATATTACAGAAACTACATTACTTTTTAAAGAAATAAGACGATTACTTTTCAGTACCATGTACATGAGCTTGTGTTCAGTATGTTTCAGCACCACGGACAGCGCACACGTTCCCCCCTGTTGTTATTCAATCGTTTTTTGAGGACTTCCAGAATGATCAACCTGTCAGAAAGCAGCACGTACGACTTATCATGCAAGGACGACTCAGACTCATCACACCCTGCAGGAAATGGATGAATTATAACCGTAAAATAGAAATCAAAACCCCAGTTTTATTTGAGAAAACATCTTTTTTACGCGTGCGTAATTAAACGGTCACAGTCACCAAACTGCCTCCGCTGCCGGCCCCAGGGGGCTTTGAGGGGGTGTGTAAAGAAATTAATGTTCCCGAAAGCCAAATGATTTCTCCTCCTGCTGGGGATTGTTTGCTTGATTGCCAGACAGAAGTCGTCCAGCACTCCACTTAACACCGCCTGGCCGTGTGACCCGTCCGGGCCCCGGTGGGAGTGTTCTGGAGCCCGGTGGGTCAGCGGCCATTGGTCAACACGACCCCCAAGCGGCTCCGGCTTTATAGCAGCCGCCTCCTCCTCCGACACACAAACAACGCGCAGCTTTCTACCCGGACAGACTGGCCTGCAGACGAGACCGTCTCCTCACAGGAGCGGGAAGCGTCGGATAAACTTTTGGTCTGAGGAGTGCTTCAGGAGTGCCATGGGTGGTTAGGGCGTTCTGGGCTTAAAGTGTGTCTTTTTTTTTTTGCGTATGGATTACCGATAAGTGCAGAGAGGATCGCGTTCCTTCCATTAATTATTTATATCTTCCCGTAAAGCGGCGGGGATGCGAGAGAGACGCCGCAGCGGCGAGGATCGGCCGCGCTGAGGCGGAGGAGTCACCGGCAGATGATGTCCCGATGTGAGAGCGCTTCCAGAGGAGACCGGGGAGAGGACGCAGGAGGATGAAGAAGGGGGGAGAGGCGTCGAGAGCGGCAGAGGTGGAATATAATGAAGTTGAGTGGGAAAGGACTGTGCACCATCTTCTCCAGCACCCTCCTCTTCGTGTGCGCCCTGAGCGAAGTTGTGGTTGGATTAAGATGCGTCTCGCTGGGATCTACGGTCAAAGCGCATTTCCACCTCGGCGCCGCGGCCGGGGCTTTCTACTCTGGGCTACTTGTGGGGATCGGGCAGGTCCTGCTGGGCTCCGCGCTGCTCTGTTGCATGGAGAAGCCCGGCTGCAGGAATCTCTTTCTTCTGGGTGTTGTGGTCTTCTTGTTGGGGGTCCTCACCGCCTTCTCCGGCGCGGTGGTGGACGGGGACACCGCTTCTCTGGTGGAGAGGAAATACTCCCATTACTGCTTCCATTCGGTGATTGTGAACCCTGCCTGCGAGCAGCTGAGGGATTACCAGCGGAGTCTAGTCATCTCCACTGTTCTCAGCACCCTGGAGTGTCTCCTGGGGCTCATCAACCTGCTGGTCATCAAAAGGTACAAAAGCACGCAGTTTTCTAGGAGCAGACAGTGTCAGAGGCCGAGCACCGGGGCCATCCTGTTCAGAGAGGAGCGGGACTGCTCCTCCGCGGATTTCCACCCGGTGTCCTACATCAACCTGGGCGTCTTCAGCGTGCTGGACGAGACGGGGGCAGAAGTGCAGTGCGGTGGACACCCGTCCATCGAGCTACCCGGATACTCGCCCGCCGACCCGGAGCTCAACCACTGCTTCCCCTTCTCCTACCCGATCCCCAGCGAGCTCCCGCCCGCCTACGAGGACATCTTCCCCGTCATGGCATGCAACACATAGCCGCTCCGGAGCAGCGCGTCCTGCGCTCTGACAATCACTGACTGTGCGCTTAAACAAACCCTCTTCCTCCACTTCTCCCTCTTCTCCTTCTTCCAACAAAACAAACAGTAAGTTGCAAAGGAGGACAGCAGCAGTGGATTCCTTCTCATTCTGATATTTTCTTAGCTCATGTTCAACATCACCAACCAGACTGATGTAGACCAAAAACAAGAAAAAGGAGCCAAAAAAAGTTATTAACATCCAGACAGTGCAGACAGGTCGAGGCTCATAAACGCAACAGCTTGCAAATATAACAAAAGCAGAGTTTGTGTTTTTGAATGTTTGCTGTCAACGTTTTTACCTGTGAATAAAACGTGTATTTAACCTCATCTCATCAGCTGCTGCCAGGAGAGCTTCTTTGGTTCAAGGTTTATTCATCACTTTTATCAGGCTGATTACTGAAGAACATAAAATTATACGTAATTATTGAAATATTTGCACCTGACTTTAAAAGCTGCGTTGTGTCCACACTCCAGTGATTTGTGTCAAAACTTTTATAAAGCTGGGGGATTAAAAAAGACAGTTGAGAATTTCTAAAATCCAGTGAGCAGATACCAAAATATACTGAATTTTAGTCTTGAAACTGCAGAAATTAAAAAACATAAGTCATTTTTCATGAAACCCTCAGTGCTTAAAAACTACATATCTTCTCTCATTGTGTAATGCAAGCTCTCAGAAGGGAATCTGTAGTCTCTGAGACTTGACATCATCGTGACGCCATCAGAATGACTATTTCTGACTTCTGACACAGTCTCCCTCTGGATGCACGATACAATAGTTTCTACAAGCTGAGTAAGATCATCACTTCACGTGGGAGAGTCAGTGACAGTGCTTGGTGAGAATTACACAGGAGATCACGATTATGATGATGATGATGATGATGATGATAGTGGTGTTTAAGAGAGTCTGAAGTATGTGTGAGTCTGATTGTATATTTTTGTATTTATAAGTATAACGGGTGAATTTTTACACACACACACACAGACACGATCATGAAAAGCTTTTCAGCCTCACTGTTACTGATTTTACTTAACAGTCAGAACAAATTGAAAATAGTTCTTTTTCCCTAAAACGACCATCGTCCGTGCCCTGAATGCCTTTTCGGGGGCAGTTTTTGTCGAGCACTCTGTGATGAACAAACTTTAAGAAGTGCTTCACAGGCTCAGTGTAATAATCCTCCTTTATCCTTTTCAAAACTGCGTGATGATGGCTTCCACTCAGTAATTCTGCTTCGGCTGGGCTCAAAGCTGAATACAGAAGAGACAGAAAAAAAAAAAAAAAAACAGCTCTTGCTTTTTATTTCTACATTTTCTGGTTGTTAAAAAAAAAAATACAGCTAAGATTAACTCGGCAGCTGACCAGAGAACAAAGGAGGTCTTCAGGGAACCGGTGTCCTAAAAGTTTCATAGAGAGATGCCTGAAGTAAAGCTAATGGTATGTGCTGTGCAGCAGTCTCCTGCTGTGGCTGTGCATCCAAACAACATCCAAACAACAACCAAGCACAGCAAAAAGTACCCTTTATTTAATTCCTTCCAAAACAAATTATGTTTTGAGCAGCACCAGTGGAATCCAGGTCACCAGTATCACATCACGCATGACAAGATGCGTTTTACAAATGATTTGAAACAAGTCCAAAGTACTTTAAAACGACACGTTTTGTAAAGATCCCACACACAGAGAACTGGTGTAGTGAGTCAGTTGTGCTTCCATTAAAAGTATTTTTATACATTTGCATGTGGTTTGTTATTTGAGAGAAATAGTCTGACATTCAATAAGTGAAGTCAAAGCAGCAGAAGAGTTAAATAGATATCATTTGGCTTTACTTGAATGCTTTTAAATAACATCCCATGGAAACAGAATGTGTCAAAAAGCTAACTTTTAGCTGGTGAAATAAATTTTGGTTTGAAGCTGCAGCCTGTCTGTACTATATGTGATCCCTCTATTAAATCACTGGACCTTCACTGCTGGCTTGTTTGCATTTAGAGTTATTGGACTGAAGGTATTTCTCAGCTCCCATTTCCCCCGCTGATTGTTTGGTTAAGCGAGGCGCAGAATCCCCGTGTGTTTTTCCACATCGCTCAAGGTCACATAATATTACACACTTTGAAAAAAGTCAGAAATCTCCCCCAAAGCTTAACTTTTACAGCTGCAACTTTGCAGAAGTGTTTTTGTGACAAAGAGGATGGATTGCTCATCAAATTTTCAAACCCGAGGAGAAAAGGGGAAGGAGACAAATGTGAAGGCTTTAACCAGTGTTGTAAAGTACACTTTATACTATAAAACATGACTGCTAACACCTGGATTTCTAGTATTGACGTGTGTGCAATTGATTTCTTTGAATCTATTACTAACCCAGTTACTGTTACTGTATAGTACATAAACAAAAAGAAAAAAAGAATTATACCACAGTGAAAACATGGGCAATATTCAAGAAGTAAACATCATTATTAAAGTTTCCTCTTATCTTCCTCTAACTAATTTTTGCAATAAACTCCAAAACACAGGGTTAGGGTGAGCATTGTCTTGTTTGGATTGGTCTTTTGCTCAATGTCACTTAGATCCCGTTCACGCAACAACGTTTCAAGTTAAAATGCACCGTTTTCGATTTGGCATTTTATTTGAAAACATTACAGTCAATCTCCTTCAAGTCTTGTTGCTCCAGTCGTAGTTAAAACGATCCAGAGAGGACGTTTTCTAACACAAAATCCAATAACTATCAATGTATCTGGACTGGAGTTTGAAACAATAAATGTTAACAGCAACTACAAAGCAAAACAGCATCATTTGATCTCTTTCAGCGACACCTTCTTAAACATATTCAGTGCTACTGGTCATGAAGATGTGGCTTGATCTCTTGTTAAAAAAAAAAAAAAAATTAAATACCATCATCACTGCAGCTAACCAGACAAATTACACTCAGTTAAGACACTTGCACTCACTTTTGTCTTTCAAATAAATCATATTATGGTGAAATTTCCATAAAACACGCTTTGTTGTTTTTTTTGCAGTCGCACAAACATGACGGCACTTTTCAGGTCAGACTCAAAGTAGCTCTCAGTTTAAAATGACTCACTTTGCTCAGCGTGTTTCACCGTGTCGCTGTGTTTAAATATCAGCTCCATCAGACGCAATTACCAAATGACAAAGAGCACCCACCCTCACGAGTATTAGAGGGAAGAGATTAACTTTCTAAAAGTCACCAGTGTGGGAAGCGCTTTATAACCCGTCGCCTGCCTCTTACAAATGCATCTCGTACATCGTTAACAAATGTCACCTGCCCTGCTCGCTGAAGGAGAGGAAAAAAAAAAAAACAAGATTATGCCATTAATCTGATCTGTGTTTATCCTTCAGAGCGGACTGATGCTGCGTGCCTCTTCTAGCACATCACAAACATGTCGGATTGGAGAGTAGTTGGAGGAGGAAGCTGGGGCGGCGTTAAGAGCCTTTGTCTGCGCCTTTATTTCACAAGCTGTGACCTGAAGGCCGCCGCGTCGTCCACTGATCTGCTTTTACAACTCAAAACGCCTCCTGCCAGCTCAGGGGGGGTTCAAACTGAGCCGCTTCAAAAATGTCATGGGCACTTTATTACCGGTTTGTCGCAACTTTTAATCACCAATGAAATGCCAGGAAGGCTTTAAAACACGGCGTCTCCCTGCGGGCGCTTCTTTTAATGTGCGTAGATCGGCCTTCGAAGACGGCCCATGATAACGGGACGATCCAGCTGCTCCATAAGTATAATCATGAGTAATTGCACATTAAATAATAGTCCAAACCATGTCAGGCTGCAATGTGGGGCAGTTCAGTATCATGGGATCTGTGTTCTCTGCAGTTTTTTCCTTTTCTTTTTTTTTCTTTTGTTGGATAGCAGTGCTGCATTAGTGTAATGACAGACTGCAGCTCTGGTCACGCAAAGTAAAAAAAAAAAAAAAAAAGAAAGAAAGAAAAGAAAATGCTGACTCGTGTTTCAAAGTTACCTCACCCCGTGGAGGCTTTCGTGCAAGTGATTACTCTGCAGATATCAAGATGAATGACGTACAAGGACAAGCGTATGAGAAAGTGAGATTTTGAAAAAAATGTCATCTCTTTTGTACAAAATCGATAATCGGCTCATTAACGTGTGCGATAATCTCATCGTGCTTTTACACTGCAGGTGGTCACTCAGGGAAAATATGCTAATACTTGTTCATCACAGCATCTACATGTGTACAAGTGAAAACTTAGAAGTCCCGTTGCATTTTGAAGGTCTGTTTACTAGACAAGGGTCCTCAGAGTCATTGAAAACACAATCTTTTGAGAATGGCTTCTGTTAAATATTCCTCATTATTCTGCATGTTCCAAAACCGTGGCTGGCTAAGGACAACAGACCTGAGATAGTTAATAGTTTACACAAGTATTTATTTAACAAAGAACATTCTCACCACCATGCAGTTCGTATAAGTTCCCGGCCGGTGCTACATCCAACACAGACGGCGAAGGAAGAGGCAGATTTAAACACATCAGTCAGCTTTATAGATTCGGTCACCCTTTCCATTATTCCTGTGCGCCACTTCTGGCCAGTCACAGTGGAGGACTCCTTGCCCCACAGTTTTCATTCTTTCCTCAAGAGGGACTCCAGAGGCATTTTCTCAAAGTCCTCAAGCTGGAGTACGTATCAAAAGGCTTTTGTCTTTGAGTATCACTGAATCCAAACATGGTGGCAACCACGTGGACATATTCAAACCTATTGTCTCCATCAGTGAGGTTACAATGGCTTACGACATGGAAGAATTCAAGTGAAAATAGTTCAACACTTTCAAGGTGGAACTTTTTGAAATGCTCCGACTCCCGTCTCCGTGGAAATGAGGAAGATGATAATTTCTGAAATGCTCAGGCTTCATCTCCATGAGGACGGCAAAAACGCCGCTAGTGCACATGCGCAACATTTCCATAATAATGCGTGAGTAGACGGACAATAACAACAATATTTGCCTCCAGAGTGTCATGACTCCCAGCCCATATTCTCCTGGAACTTGGTAGTTTTATAGATGAGAGTCACTGTAATAGCAATCTGAATGCATGTGTACTTCCATCGTTAATAGTTATAGCATATTGTTCTCTGTGCATGTGTGTGTGGTTTGATTAAAAAACAAGACAACAGAGAGCATCCACAGGTGGCTCAGCATGAATACAACATCATTTCCAGTGTTCTTTGTTGTTTTCATGTAAACTGACATTATTTTCAAATTGTTGCCGTAAAATGTTTCTGAATCAATCAATCAATACCTTCTAAAAGCGTTTAATTAGAAATACATCCATTTGCTGTGTGTGGCTGCTGTCAGGCTAGTTGTGTCTGGAAAAGCTCCAACGGCTTTTATAAAAGCCAACACTGGACAGCTCTCTAACCAAACCACGCGTCATTACCTTGGTGTGCACCTCTGAGCAATTAGCCTCTATGAAAAAGCTTGTTCCGTCTTTATGATCTGTGATTCATGACATCAAAAGTTTGTCATTTTTTTTATCGCTCACACCAGGAGCTGCAGAGTCGGACTCGTGATAATGGCTGAATGCACAGTGGACCCCAAAGAGTTGTTTACAACATGTTCTAAAATATTAGTGCTGCAACATTTATGAGCAAAAGAGCCACTTTTCACCAAAATGAAATCATCTGGAGCTAAAACAATTTTCAACACCAAGAGAGCAGCCTATAAAGTTGTTTATAGAGTTCTGCTTTATTTAACAAAACACATCTTATGATATGAGAACTGCCAAAGTTTTTAGTTGTTTTGGTTGCAGTGTTTTATGCATTTTAAACCTATTTTAGTAGTTCCGCTGTAGCCATTTTATTTCAGCAGTTCTACCCTTTTTGCTTGTTTTCCCATTCAACCTGTTTTACCTTAAAAGATTTGTATCCTCGTGCTAAGTGTTAAAATCCTTTTTGAAAGATTGTCTTCTGTGCAATAAAATTAAAACAAGATGTTTATTTACATGCAATAGTTTCAAAGCTGCAGGGAGCCACTAGCATCTATGTGCACGGGCTTCACCTAGCGACAGAATTAAGTAGTGCAGGAGTTACTGGTTCCGACTTTCATCATATTACTTGCAATGTTACGGCGGCACCATAAAGCATCAAGAGGAATGAGCCACTCTTTGAAATGAATGGAACTTATGCATTAATGCAAAATGTAGTTTGCCAGGTTTAAAATGATAATGCAATATGTGCACCTCTGTAAATGACAGTATAAAGTATTTGGACACCCAGTTGCTTCATTAACCATCACAAACAAATCCCTGGCAAAAGTCGCTGTGTTGTGTTTCGGTCAGCGTTTTGGGAAGGTCAGTCAAAGACAAAATATTCTTTCGGCTGCTTGAAAATCAATTTCTGTTGACGTCTAACGAGCAGACGAGCACCGCAGAGTTCATGATAAGAACAGGCCGAGACTTTAATGTTCCCTCTCGGAGCAGTCGGCTCACAGTTTGGGCTGCTTTCTTTCAGCGCGCAAACTTTCTGCCGTCAGATCCGTGAAGTCATCTGAAAATTATACACGTCTCAGATAACTGTCATCGTCTATTCTCCCTGTGTTCTTTTGCTAATTTAATCCCGGCTGCCTTATTCTTTGAGCTTATGAATGGCTGCTGCTATCGCTCCCCCTCTGCACCCGCGTCCATTGATCCACGTTTCAGATGTGCTGTGAACCGGCTTGTATCTGCTGATCCTCTCTGTGGCTCCTTGCCTCCTTCTCCTTCATTTTGCTGAAATTTATGCTGCGGATCTTTTTCAGGTGTATCTGTGCACCTTTTTTTCCCCTCTAATCCCTCATTTATTAACTTTTTGACGATGCCACCTCCAGCGGACGACCAAACGTTATTCTCATGTTGAACAGAGCCAATCTCCTTTGTTCGAATAAAAACACTTGACCTTTTCGCTCGGCTCACTTGTATTTTGTTATTTAGCCAGGATTTGTAGGTGATAGACGATGTTTTCAGTTATCCATCAGAGCAGTTCGTTGCATTTGTTCCCTCGAGATGAGCAGATTGTGGCAAACTGAAATGAAGCTGTCACGCTGAGTGAATCACTTGAAGGGGACCTGTGGTGTTTTTCTATATTTAATTATGATATTACACTCATAATTAAAATAACCAAAGCTTTTAATAATGATGTTTAGACAAGTGGAAGTCTTCACACTGCATTCATGGGTCACTTCAGATCCAGTAATGTCAGATTTCCTCAAAAGATCATCCCATTACATGTACAAATCATAAAGCAGGATTTCATCAAGGAGACTATGAATCACCAAATCCTAACTACTCTGAAACCTCCGCAAATGAAGGATAACATGTCCTTTTGGAGTTTAAATGTTAAAAATTTAGATGTTATGGATCAGTGATGAAATATTTTCCTCACTGAATGTTCATTGATTAGCTGTTTTCGTTGTCGAAATTATAATTATCGGGAGTTCATGTTTTTTCTGTGTTCATGAAGAAAGATGTTGTGTGAGTTTGCAGATCCTACTTGTCAGGGGAGTCAAACTCATTTTGAAATCTGAACAAAATGTGTTTTTGTTTTAGTGACAGGACAAGTACATGATAAAAATGTAATGCAACCTCATAAAGCTGAAGTACAATAAGCACAATGTCAATATTATACTGGTTTTACTCATGAATCTTGTTGACAAAATACAATAACTTAGAATATATTTCACACATACAATGAAATATGTGGTATTATATGGACCGATAATGTTATTTTAGTTGCAATAAGGTGGTTAGATTTCACTGGTCTCTCAGCTTTGGTCTCAGTGCTTTTAGAATATATACTCTTTAAGTGGTGCAATCCAGAGTGAATAAATCAGAAATAACAAATATTCATCTTGAAGATTAAAGTTGCTGTTTTATTTGTATTTTAACAATTTGAAAGTTCATCCCAGAGGCCATATCGGCCCCTCTAGCAGGCCGGTTTTAACCTTTGTATGCAACAGACGAATGTGGATAACCTGCGACAATACAAATAAAAAATGCAGGACTATTTCTAGTGACACAAGGGGATCTCTATTTCAGCAGGATGTCTTTCAAATAAATATGTGGAGACACGTGGATACAAATAAGGTTTGTCTGTGGTCTGCTCAGGATGTACTAAGAGAATTTGCTGAATAATATGCATATCAGGTATTTATTTATTATTTCTATATTAAGGATTTTTTTGTCATTTTGCAGAAAATCCTAAACATTATGGAAAGCCAATGTGGGTAATAAACAAAATCACTGACTTGTTCTGCACAAGATTCCTTCTCATTGAGATCCTGAGCTAATAGATCCGTCTGACTGATTGAGGATAACCGATCCCAGCCGACGATGGACTGAGGCAGGATGCACCAACGTGTTTCATTGATGAAGCCATTGGCATGGGCAAGAAAACTCAGTAAAAGCTTGTCAGTGCAAATTCTTTTTTTTTTTTCTAGCTGTTGACTTTCCAGCTTCCATTCAGTTATTATGAAGGTGAAACGTCTCCACCTGCAGTCCTTTGCCGATGATTTTTGGGACCATTAGAAAATTTAAGAAGCTCATGAATGCTTTAGCGTTCTGGTAATGACAACAATGACTCCAACATCATCGACCAGTTGCTGCATCATCTCGCACAGCGACCTGCTGAATGAATACTTCATGAACGCTCCTCCACATTGTTGCTATTTAAATATCATTCATGATCGGTGTAGGCTGAACTCTCGGCAGCAGATGCCTGTTTGTTCCATTCGTCTGCCAAATTATGAGCTCCATTTGTTGGAAATGTATTTTCACATTATTGCACACTCCCGACTGCTTTGTTGAGATGCACTTCCTCAGTTTGAAATGCCGACCTGAAACTTCTTAGAGAAAGCTGCACGTTGGATCAGTCATTGGTACTGATTGACTTGTGTTGAGTCTAGGTTTTGGGTAGGGGTGGTTGCATGTTTCTTGTGTGTTGGTTTTCTCCAGACACCAAATTAACTCTAAATCTTATGCAGGTCTGAATCTGGGTTTTCCACTATGTGCCCATAAAGTAAGCTGGGATTGGCTGCAGCATCCGCTCGTATCAAACTGTGTGAAAGATGGATGGACCTGCAATCTTCTGCAATCTGAATATAGATTGATTATGAAAGTAGAAAAAAAAGTCCTCCCAGATACACGTCCACCGCTTCTCAGTGACATTGACGCAAAAACATCCAGACAAGCGAGTCCCTGACACACTTCAGCAGCGATGCAGATGGTCAAACGGAGTTCACCGAAGGTTAAACAAGCAACTCTTCCACCGCCGTGTGAGTCAAGCCAATAGTAATTTTATGCAAACAGCAAGTGTTTCCCTTCAGGCTTCTTGACAGCGGAGCAAGGTTTTAGTGAGCTGGATTCCTCTCAGTAGCTTGGAACAGAGCAATGTGGCAGCGATGCAGTGGAGGGAGAGAGAGAGAAGAGAGAGAGAGAGAGAGAGAGAGAGAGAGAGAGAGAGAGAAGGGGAACCCTGGCAGCGTCTGCAGCCGTAGAGAGTGAGCTGCGCGTCAATCAATAGCTCCTGCAGAGGCTGTGTTTTCACAGCGAGCCAGCTCCAAACTTGCAATAACCTCTTTGGCTCACTGCCACCTGCCACTTAGCGCACACAACTCCTGGAGCATCCAGAGAGCGCAGCGGTGCAGCTGAGGTGAGGATGCTTTCGCAGGGGAGAGCTCCAACTCAAAGGCACAATTTCACTTTAGCTCTCCAGCTGCTGTATTCCTGTAATTAGTTATGTGTTTTTTTTTCTTACTTTAGCTGGACAGGGAAGAAAAACTGCTTCTTAGCTCGCATGAAAAGCTATGAAAACTTGTATCAGTGTGTTTTGGATGTACACACATCGGCTTAAACATTAGAAACAGAATCCTTCGCTTGGAGGAGGTTGAACCCACTTTTACCTCCAGAACTGTCTTCAGTGGTGGTATTGATTGAACAAGGAGCTTTCTGAGTCCAGGGAATTCACTGACATGTTGAAAAGATGTCTGAGATGTTTGGAGCTTTCTGACATCAGATGATGGTCTGAAACAACACTCAAGAAGGCTGTGGAGATTAAACAAGGGCCCCAAGGTGTGCCAAGAAAAAGTTTCCCATCAAATTCTGACTCTTCCGTCCTAATGTAGCTGCAGACCTCAAGACTTATAAGACAAGTTTTGGTGATCTGGCGAGACTCAGTGTTCTGTTCTCAACTGACAGCAGGGATGACAGTGTTTGTTTTTTACCTCTGCAGCCGCCACAAATTCAAAGTTGTTGTGCGGTCATAGGTGGTTTTCTAGTTACTTTTCTGATAAAAAAAAAAGAAGAAAAGAATTTGAGTTACTATTTTCTTTCTATCATCTGAAATCAGTGTGTCCATTTTTCTCTTGCTTCAACAAGACTCTATTACCCAGAGAACTGCTTCTAACTGGAAAATTATCAAATGGTAACAGGAAATCATATGGTGTAAAAAAAATTTACAAAGCAAACATTAAAAAGAACAACCCAATCAATCGCTTGTGTTTGTACCTCTTCAGAGGAACTTGAATTGAAGCATTGCGGCTTCATTCTCTGAAAAACACACAGTGGCGATGTGGATCACTGCTGGATGAACGGAGAGAAAACCTCTGTTACTGCACTGTCCTCTCCATTGACACATGGAGACTCTGAACTGAGCTCAATGTTTACTACACACACTTTAATTACCTTTAAAATTAGCCAGGATCAACCTTTGATGCTGTTTAAACACATCAGAGATGTTATGAGCAGGACTACCTAATGAATTGCTTCTAGCTTCACTGAAACATGACATGTGGCTTTATACATGAGTACAACCAGGGCAGTGTGTTTACCAGCGTTGAGCAAGTATCTTTTAAAAAAATGGCGGAGCTACAAACTTGCTAACTCTTCTGTTACTACTATTTTCTAACTTGAGGTCTGTCGCACTGATGTGCCCATATCAGTGTGATTGTAGTGTCGCAGTGACTCAGGAGCTGAGCTGTCAGCTCTGTGTGGGTCAGTCTGATGACTGATTCACTTGTTAAGCTCAGCTGAAGTTACATAAATCAGTGGGAGGAAATACTCTATAATCTGGAAGCTAAAGGGATTAATGAACAGTGTTAAATTACTGCTACTTTGGATAAAGAAATTATGTTTATCAAACTGTCAGAGGAGAGTTTCATTTAATTTTCTAAAGGACAGAGTTAATTCAGGGTTGATACAGGCAACAGGACTTTTGTGAAATAATAACCAAAGCTAACAGCTCGCTAAGTGAGGAGGACAATGAGAAAAACAACAGTTTTTCATTTCTTCAACTCATGTTCTAAACTTGATTCATGAGAGGTCGTGAAGGTCTCTTGATTTAAAGGGGTATAACATCTTAAAAGGATAACTACTTTTCTGGAGGTTAGAAAATGAAGATTGTGTTTGGAACTTCGCAGATTCAAATCCCACCAGATCCCTGAGCAACGTACTGTAGTGACCTGCCACTCCTACTGTGTGTAGTTCAGGTCGATTAGAAAGAAACTCAATCTAAAATGTTAAAATAACATTGTAAAATGAGGAACTCATATCTATCTGTTGTTCTATTCACTGTGCAATGACCAGTCATTTTATTCTGAAAGCAGGTATAAAAAAATGAATGGATGCTAAATGATCATCCGCAGCATGGATATTGTTTTGAAGCAGTTAATAAGCTCTATTACAAAGATAATGATGATAATGATAATTATTATTACCTTTCAACTATTCTCAGAGTCACTGCAGCAGATCCTGACCTAAATGATCCACCTAGCACAAGTCTTTTTCTGAATGTGTGACCCACAGTGGGATTTGAACCCCAACCTTCACAAGTCACAGTCTCTAACCTGCTTGGACCTCCAGCTTCAGAGAGAAACTCTGTAACTCCTCCAACAGGTTCACCTGCTCGCAGCTCTGCCGGTTTGTGTGGAGCAGTCTGCTTGTTGGACAGCTGCACATCCCACCTGGAAAATGATGCTACCGGGAGCAGTGACAGTGAACCAAAAGAGCCATAAAAGTAAAACAATATGCTTAAACACTCCTAAAATGCCTTTAAATGGGACTCAGTCTGGGGATAACACACTGCAATTGATCCCATAATTTGAGTGCGAGGTTAATATATTTAAAGTTAGCAATGCTTCAATCTCTGTGGAACATTGGGCTATAAATTCTGCTGTGGACATGAACATTCAGCTCATATGACAGATCAAACAAATCAGGTTTTAATTGTAAAACGAAGCACATTCACATCAGTTTGAATTGTCACATGGACACATTGATGATATTTAAAAGTGATGTATTTGTGCATGTCAACAGTATAACATGAAAATCTGTAATTTAATCGATACAATGAAATGACCTGGAAACAAACTTGTTCAAAAAACACATTGGATAGGTTAAAGTGTCTGAAATTTTACATTTTTTGTTTTTTTTAGCTTACCCCTTAAATTTTTCCTTTAGCACCTTGAGATTGTTTAAATGTACAGTGCATTTTCTTCTTCTTCTTCTTCTTCTTCTTATTATTATTATAAATGAATGTTGGAAACTCCAGAAAAATCATTATTCTTCACATCTTTACATTTCTAACTTTCATAAACATTTGGCTGTTAGAGACGAGTAATAATGGTTTCATGAGCTCAATTAAAAAAGAAATACTCCTGGAACATTTCTAATAATAGCAGCTTCGAAATGGGCTTCATTTAAGTGATTGTGAAAATGTCAAATCTGATTTGTCTTCCAACATTGGAAACGTTCAGAGGTGCTCGGTGGTGATGAAGGATAATTAGCTCAGTTATGAAACACGTTTTTATATCGACTCATTCAGACAGAACATGAAAAAAAAAAAAAAAACCCCACAAAAGCCTTCATGAAGGAAGTCCAGATCTGTTTCTTATGTCTAAACAATAATCCTCTCACAGCACGAGCTCTGGATGGGAGTCGGACACCTTCGTTTCCCAGACGTGCCCGAGGTAAAGAGTGCAGCCAGATGTAGGAGTATTCATGA